>JTLS01000564.1:0-16802 GCA_000826855.1 Basidioascus undulatus
CGGCGTTGACCGGAAGGGTGTGAGTGCGTGGATGGGGAGCGGGGGAGAGTGGAGAGGCTGACTGGGAGGAGGGGGTCAGGCTCCAGACGGGGTTGGGCACGCTGTCGGGGTTGGGATATGTACGTCTTCGCCCCTCCCCGTCGCTTTAACGCCGGACGCTGACATGTCGTCCATTCTCTTTCTTGCCATGACGGATCGAACAGGGGTAAGCCATCCTTCCCTTCCCTTCCCTTCCCCTCTCCATCCCATCCCGTCCCCTTCTTCTCTCCCTCCCTGCCTATCCATCCGAGACTGACAGCGCGGTCGCCCCGGAAGCCTCCCCCTCGCCCGCCTCTACGCGTCCTACTTCCCTGGCGGGGTGCTCGAGCTCGTGAGCGTGTACACGCACGGGTGCGATGTATTCATCAGGCTGCCGGATCTGGGGCACACTGGTGTTGGAGGGGCGGGGGTGGGTGTGGGGAAGGAGGGTGTGATCTGAGGGAGTGAGATGGAGAGGGGAGGAAGGGGTGTCGAGGCTGGGCCGGTGGATGGGGCGCGGGGGGAGAGCGGGAGTGGACAGAGATGGATGAGGTAGGGGAGTTTGAGTGGGTAGTGGGTTGCGTGGGTGGAGTGGGCCGCGTTGACGCTGTTGAAGTGAGGGTTTGTTTGATATGTGGGAGAGAGGGAGGTGGAGGAGTATGTTTACTTGCAATGTTACTGTAACGCGATTATCGAGAGGAAGGTGCGCTGCAGTGGAGAAGGGAAATGAAATGGTCCTGGCGCTACAGGATACGGCTAGGATAAAGTCGGACAGCGGTGAGCTGTACGTGCATCGAATACTTTTGTGAGGCATGGACAATATGCCAAGCTGGCTGTGCCGAGTTGCAGAGGAGGTTGCTCTCCGCGTTGCGCGTCGTTTCGAGCGCGGGTCGCGAGGGTCGCGCAGTCGTTGTTTTATTTCCTGCCGTCATCTGCCTTCCTCCTCGATTTCTCGATGTCGGTCCCCGGAATCTCACCAAAGGACACCGACCGTCTGCGCCTCGCACTCGTCAGTACCCAGTGTCCTCCCAGCCCCTAGCAGTACAGCATCATCCAGCGACTCACCAGGTGTTTCCCCCGGTGCAGGCGCTCGCCCTCGCTCCCCTCGCGCCGGCGCACGTCCCTACTTCCGCCTATGTCGCTTCTCTTCCACTCATATTTCCTGAATCTGGGAGATCACGGCCCCATTCCGAGCTGCGCGCGCTCCTGCGCGAGCTGGACGCGCTGGGACGGGCGAACGCAGAGCTGAGCGCGCGGGTGGTCGTTCGTGCGTCTGCATCTTCCCCTTTTCACTCTCCCCCCCTCCTTCTGTTACTGAAACATGTAAAACGCTCCTAAGAATCTGATGCAGCCCTGAAGAAGCGCAAGAAGAAGCCCGGCGCCGGGGAGGAGGAAGAAGCAGCGAGCAAGCGGCCCCGCGTCCGCCCGAGCGGGCTCATGACCGGCGTGCTGGGCCCGTGGGCGGACGGGGTCGCAAGCGAGCGGGACGTGTATGCGCTCGAGGCTGTTTTGAGTGGAGCGAAAGGGGGTGCGCCCGATCTCGTCTGTCCGAACTGGCCCGGCTGGCAGCACTAACTGTGTGGTGAACGAAACGCAGTCCGCGACCCCATCCCCGTCCTCCCCTCGCTCAACCTCCTCCACACGCTCCAGCATCTGGAGCGCACAGATGCCACACACCTCCCCGCCCTCCTCTCCTCAACTACGCACGTCCTGCGCTCCGTCTCCGCGCTCATCCACTCGCTCCCATCTCCCACCGCCGCTGAGCCCGCCCCCTCCTCTTCCCCTGCTTCGACAGCCACCCCCGACTTCCGCGTGCCCATCACCCACCCACGCCGACTAATCGGAACGCTCTCCGCCCTCCTTCTCTTCGCCCTTACCGAAGCCTTCGAGCACCTCACGCGCCTTCCCCCCACGGGGGACGTCCGCGCCGCGCGGGGGGAGATCGAGACCAGGGTGTGCACGCTCATCCTGCGGCCGCTGGTCGTCTCCCTCTTGCCCATCTCCACAGCCCTCTTCGTCCCCACCATCCGGCCTGACGCAGACCCCCGCTCAGAAATCACCGACCTCCTCCTCCGCCTCTCGTCCCTCCCCTGCCCCACACTGCCCGCCTTCCTCGCTCATGCATGCGCCCAAGCACTCCTGCACCTCCTCCGCTCCCCCTCCTCCTCCGCGCCCACTCTGGCAGAAAAAGATACCCTCTACTATCTCGTCTCTATCCTGCGAGAGTCGTTCGTCCGCCGCGCGGAGGGCGCCCTGGGGGAGAAGGCGAGGGAAGACGTGAGGAGGGTTATTGCACCTGTTGGGGGCAGCTTGGCCCGGGGGGTGAGGGAGAGATGGGGAGAGGCGGTGGTGGATCTGTTGGAGGAGCTGCTGAGGGTAGCGTGGGTTACGGATGCGAGTGAGCGGGCGGGGGAGGGCGTGTTGGATGCCGGCGAGGCGCAGGGGTCTGACAGCTGCAAGATAGCTGCAAGCTGAAACGCTGTGGGATGGAATGGGACATTCATCGCGTTTCGCTCGCACGGAAGGAGAAGTTTGAGCCATAGCCTGACGATTCTGGGAGATAATTTTTGAATTGCAGCATCTGGGATACCTCAGATCCCCTGATGCGGAACGGAGGTCAAGCAGGTGTGCGATACGACTGGTAGGTCAATCTGGGCCGGTTGCGTCACCTTCAGCGTGATGGTGGTTCCGAACTGAACGGGGACCTGCCCTTTGGGATCGATCAAGGACAACATGGTCGTCTAGTATGTGTGGCCGAGTCCTTGATATAGGTGATAGCTGCTAGGGGGCCGGTTGGGTGGACAGTGAATCGACCACCTTCCGGTTCTTCCCCAACGTTTCAACGGCGAACCAACCATGCGAGTGCACGTATTTGTACTGGAATGTGGCCGTGGGTGCGTGCTTGTATGGATGCATCTCAAGATGCTTGGTGGCGCTCGCACAAAGTCCTCAACGGGCTCGGAACGACCAGCACGCAGTACGCTTCCGATTCCTGCATCACATTCAGCTCTTACATGAGGGTCTCACCCGTGGAGTTTGCACTTACGTGATACAACAACCACAATAACTTACGCAGTGCCCTCAACACGGTTTCCTATTTCATGCGCAACTACACGAGCCTGATGTGAGGCCGCATCCTTATCGTTCTCATTATCAACTGACACAGACAACGTCACGAAGCAGACCGCACATTCCGACCAAAGTGGCCGACGCGGTCGGGACTGGTCGCTTCGCATACTGGATGTACAGCAATGAAACTACTGCCCAATCTGGTGGAGTATAGTGCGCAGATCTTTTCCCCCTCACGGGGACCCTCTCAGAAAGCCGTTGGACAGGGTTTCTGCTCGGGCGGAGTCGCTCGCCCTGAATCCTCCAACGCCTACCGTTTCCTCCACTGCGACGAGCATGGACTCTCCATCCTCGAGTGTGCGTCAGAGTAGTTTTATCCATTCCCGCAGTGCGGTAATGTCTAACCTGCCTCATGCAGCTTCTTCTAACCTGGGTGCCATTGTCGGAGGCGTCGTCGGAGGTGTGGTGGGCTTACTCGCCATCGTTCTCGTGCTGTAGCTGTTGGTCGTGCGTCGCCGGAGACGTGTCTCTGCCGGAAGGCGCGAAGTGGACCTTGAAGAGGAGTACAAGGACGAGACAAATACTGATGATACGGTGTCTGTTACCCGGCACCCAGATGCGCCCTCCACCAAAGCGTGGGCTGACTGAAATCCCGTCCTGCAGACCCTCCAAGCGGCCCGCCTATCGCTCCTTTCACCGCCTATCCTAGCACGGTCGACGGATTAACGTCAGCTGGAACCGCGGCCTCTACAGCTGTGGGCCACAGGCGTCAGGCGTGGCGAGTCGCTTTTCGAAGCCCCGACCCGGCGGCGCGCAGATACTATAGCGCGCCTGGGAGCCGCAGGAGGAAGACGCAGGGATTCGTCTTGCTGGCGGGCTCCAGAGAAGTAGGAGATGCTTGAGGTAGAGTTGGATCTGCGGCCGCTGCCGGCGTATCGTCAGTACTACGGGTATTATCTGAGATGTGAATGGGTGGACAGCAAGGAGGGATTGCGGTTGTTTTTGCCTGCGCTATCTACTCATGTACCTGTTGTTGAGCTGCATCTTCATCGGGATTGTGCCGGTGAATTAGTCGTGAATCCTGCCAGCTTGCAGAGTATCATGTTCAGCATCGCCTAGATACCACTGAGACTGCGCTTGAATCTGAGAACAAGCTTGTTTGTCCGGCCCTTCCGAACGAACCTGGCCTTTTCTACTTGGGAAGCGATATGCGATGGAGCGACGGCCATCCATAAGTGTCGAGCCTGCCTGAAACCTCGTTAATAGAGACAAGTTTCGAAGCGTGCAGCGCGCAACTTCAGAGATTGTTCTCTGGCCCCCGTACAAAGTGATCAGGAGAAACTGCTTGCACATGTCGTGCTCAAATGCACTGAAATTGTCTGAAAATTGTCTGCCAGTCCGATATAGCGATGTCCCTACTCATCTATCTCCCATATTACCTCAGGCGCGGGCACCGTGCTGCTGCAGGATCAATCCCTCCGACCGATCGGCCGCCGCCGAGCCTCTGCCCACCCACTGGTCGAGCCACCGGAAGATCTCGTTGTGCCAACGGAGGCTGTTCCCCGGCTTGAGTACCCAGTGGTTCTCGTCAGGCTGCATGTGTTCAGTCAGTGACTAGCTAGGAAGAGGAATGGGACGTTCACTGACGAAGGTGAGGTAGCGCGACGCTGCAGCCAGCCGACATCAGCGCCTCTATAAATGCCAGCAATAATCAAACAATGCACGTACGGACTCCGCGCCTGAATTACACTTTCAAGTCAGCATGTATAGGCGTGGCCGCACGGCGCTCTCAACGTACCGCTGGAGCTGATTGAACATGGCCAGTCCCTCCCCCTCAGTCAGGCGGTAGTCTGTAAATGATCATAAATGAGCCGGATTCGTTCCGAGTTGTGGATGCGGGCACGGGCGCACCTTTGCTGGAGTGAATAATCAAGTGCGGCGTAGTCATCTGCTCGACAAAGTTGGCGGGGTTCCACTTTTCATACGAGGTCTGAGGCATCAGGCCCATAAATGAGCGCACTGATCTGTCTGAATGAAGGGAAATAGGACGCACCCCCTTCTCCCATGGCAGACCACCAAACTCGCGCTCGGGCTGTGCCCTGTTGTCAGCATGGAACTTGTGAGAACGCTCAAAGGCCACATACGAACTGCACGTCTTGGGTCAGCATGCACACATCAGAACAAAAAAGAGGGAATGTAAACCCACGTAAATCTCCTCAGTTGTGTAGTAGGTGTTGAGGGTGGAAAACACGCCATCATGGGTAAAGAACGCCTTGAAGCCGGGCGTGTTGTGCGCGTTCATCCAATTAGAGCTGTAACCTCCATACGATGCTCCTCCCTACATCGGGACAAGGCAGTAACGTCAGGGCCGCGTAGAGCAAAATCAGCAATTGCACGTACGCAGGCCAGCCGCTCGGGATCAACTTCCGGGTAAAGGCGCAGGACTGCAGCGGCGCCGGCGATCAGGTCCTTCCATGGGCGACCGCCCCACTCGTTCTGGATCGCGTCCGTAAAGTCTGTCATGAACCGGAGGAAAGACCTGTCAGTCCTGCACATATACGTGATTCGGTCTGCCTGGACACTGAGTCGCCAACACGGTACGCTGGACCCAATTCGGTGAGTGAGCCAGAAAGACAAACCTTGGCCAAAGCCAGTAGAGCCAGTCGGGTTAACCGTCACGACAACGTAACCCTGCGAAGCGAAGACGTTGGGGTTCCACCGCGTGCTCCACGAGTCCGTCCACGCGCCTTGACTGCCGACACACAAACTTCAGTTAGACACGGACACGGAGAAACAGGAGCGGACGTACGGTCCACCGTGGATGAGGAACGCGAGCGGGTACTCTGCTTTAGCACCGCGGTTGAAGCCCGGAGGCCGAACGACCCAGGCGTGCACGTCCTTGCCCTCGGCGCCCTATCGATTTCGACCTCATGTGAGAGCATCAACATCTCAGCAAGGCGAACAAAACGTACGGTGAAGAAGATCTCCTCGCCCTCGTCGAGCCGCTTGCCCTCGAGCGCCTTCGTCGAGAAGCTGGACACCTGGCGGAGGCCACCCTTCTTCTCGAGGACGAAGATCTCGTTAGGCGAGGTCAGACTCGACTGAGTGAGGACGATACGGCCGTCGGCGAGGGGCGCGACCCCGGAGGTGGAGTGCTTGGAGACAAGCGCCTTGGGCTGGGACGGCTTGAAGTCCTCCAGCGAAGACGGCACGGGAAGCGAGAAGAGCTTGACGTGCGCTTCGTCCTCGGCGGTGAAGTAGAGCATCTTGCCGTCGGGGGAGAACTGCCGGAGATTATGAGGTTGAGTCAGTAGCGGCCCATGCCTAATCCGGGGAACGTTCGAAGACGCACGACGAGGCTGCTGGCACTCCGGTCCCACTTCTCGGTCAGGCCGACTTTCTTGCCGCTCTTGATATCAAACAGCATGATCCGGTTACTTTTTTTCCGTCGGAAGTCTCCTTAGCACATGAAGTGCTGAGGTCACGGCTCAAGCAGAAACAATTACCGGTCGGACTCGTAGCCGTCGATGCGCTGCTCGCACCACGCGACGAGATGTCCGTCCGGCGAGAAAGTGGGGTTGCTCGTCGCGCCCTGCGTGCCGCTCGTGAGCTCACGGGGCTTGCCCTCGTTCCGGAGGGAGACAAGGTAGATCTGCATTCCAAAGGAACGAGGCGATGGTCGTTAGCCGGGCGTCGCTCATTTTGGAAGTACAGAAGACGAGTAGTTGAAGCATACGCACGTTCTGCCTCGTGTGCCAAGCTGGGTTGACATGCGGGTCCTTCGCGGTAAAGACGACGTCGCGGGCAGATACGTCAAAGTCATCCGCGCCGCCGAAAGGCCCAACAGGCGCGGACTGTCTCGCAGAGTTCAGCATCAACCAAGCTACTTCAGACAACAACAGGCAAGCAGAAGCTTCTTACCAGATTGGAGTCGTTCAGAAGCGGAACGAAGGAGGTGCTGAAACGGTAATAGCCCTTTCCGATGTGGAGGTGCGAGACGTCAACTGAGAACAGCTTGCTGAACTTGTGCGGGTTGATACTGTATCCCAGCCCTGCGTGTCAGCAATATTCCGAGCGCAATCATATCCCTTCTTTCTTTCTTACAAGGTGTCCCAGTGGCGCTGTTTGATGAGGGGAAAGTCAGCTTAGTCCACATCGAGGGACACGCATAACGCTGCCACTTGCCACAAACGTGGAGTCGTAGACTTCGCCAGTGTCGTCGCGCTCCTGTGGATTCGAGATTTGGTTATTTGGGTACATCTAACTATAAGGCTGAAGAACGCGTACCTCGTAAGCCTTGTCCTGCTCGACAACAGTCTCGAGGTCGCCGTCCTCCCAGACCTCAGCCGAGAAGACCAGCGTGCCATCGCGGAACTTGAGATTTCCACTAGATATTATGTACCAGTGTAAGTAGCTCTTTCTCGGGTAGTTGAACGCAAGAAAGCACTCACACGGTAGCGGGGAAGCGACCAATCAAAGAGTCCCCGAGCGCTTCAGTGTCTACCTCCGTCTCGTCCGCCTCCGCCGCCTGTACAGGGTAGTCGATCGCCCGAGCGCGGAGGGTGGAGATGTCTCCGTCCTCCTTGAGGTAAGCAATGGTGTGGTCGCTGCACGTACAAGTGCGTGAGCGAATGGGATGAGACGATCGAAGGATCCTTCCTCACTTGAGCCAGAAGTACTCATTCGCGTCAGTGAGTAGCGGAGTGAAGTTCGGCGATGCGATCGATGAGACGTAGATCGATTTAGTCGTTCTGTTAGTGAAGCATAGCGGGCAAATGAGCGGACGCAGGATCATGATGTGAGCCATGAAGGGGCTTTGGCGACGTACTTGCGGTCCGCGAACGAGTGCTGCGAGACGCTGATGGCGATGTGCTTGCCTGAAATGAATCACCGTTTAGTCTTCCATCGAGCTGGTAAAAGGGTTGAGAACTGACCGTCGGGGCTGGGCACTCCCGTCCCAGGACGAGGCAGCTCGAGCAGCTCCTTCGGCGAGATACCCTCTGCGACCGAGCTTTGACTCTCAGTCATAGCCGCTGTTAGTCCTGCGGTGGCGAGTAAGGCTGGAAGGATCCGACTGCCGCGCATGGTCGGTGGTCGAAAAGAAGAGGGAAGAAAGAATTGTTGCTGATGATGGCGAGGAGTCGGGGAATGAAACGCGTGGCAGGCAGCCGCACGCGATCCGGCTGACACCAGCCCGTATCGCCGCCGCGCCGCGTTTCTCGCGAACCACTCGCTTCGCGTCCACCATTTGTCCCACTGACCATCCTACCATCAAAGCTTCCCCATCGTACACAAAATGACCTCCATTCTAACCCCCGTGCAGCTCGAGCAGGTCAGCATCTGCTTTCGATCGAGCCGCCCTCCCCTCGACGCTGACGTGACGGGCGGCCCGGGGGTTCTTATCGCCTCCGCATTGCCTGCAGTTCGAGCGGAACGGCTACCTGCTCCTGCCCAACTTTTTCACACAAGATGAGACGAACGAGATGCTCGCGCAATCGAAGAAGCTGGTTTCTGAGTTTTCGATGGAGAACCACCCGATGACGAAGTTCACGCCGGGCGACACGGTACGTCTGACTAGCGTTTCATCGCACTGAAGCGGCGGGACCCCAGTATTGGTCGACGATCCGAAGTCTTATGCGCGTGGACCCGGATTCTGTTACAGGAAAACTCAAAAGAGTACCATGTTGGCGACGAGTACTTCTTGAACAGCGGCGACAAGATCCATTTCTTCCTCGAGCCGGATGCGGTCGGTCCGGACGGGAAGCTCAACAGGCCCAAAGAACGTGCTGTGAACAAGGTCTGTTTGCCATGTCTTTCCGACTCCCTGGAGGCAGACCGGACTGACTATAGCCCGAGTGCCGATGGATCTCGCCTGACAGTTCGGCCACGGCCTGCACATGCTCGACCCCGTGTTCAGGAAGTACACGCTCGAGGACCCGCGCGTGCGGCAGATCACTGCCGACCTGGGCCTGCACAGGGACCCGCGCATACTGCAGTCCATGGTCATCTGCAAGCAGCCTTCGATTGGGGGCGTAGGTGCGTCTCGGCAGGAGTTGCTGGGACAGCGTCATTCGGGACGTGCTCACCAGGGATGCGTCTTTTCAGTGCCCTTGCATAACGACTCGTATGTTCCTTCGTCGGCCTATGCATCTTTGAATAGATCTCTCACTAGAAGATGGGCTCGCCCGTCCCCACGACAGCACGTTCCTCTACACCTCCCCGCCCTCCGCCGTGGGTCTCTGGATACCTCTCGAGAACTGTACTCTCGGTGCATCCAGTGACCCTTTCCTATCTTCATGCTGCGCCTTGCTGATTGCTGTCCCTATCTCCAGCGAATGGGTGTCTCTCCTTCCTGTACGCATCCACTGTCGAGCGACATCTCCGCGGACGCCTCGCACCACGCATGCGCAGCTTACTCCTTTCTCTAATTGTCCTACTTCGACACAGGCCCGGTTCCCAAAAGACCACGCGCATCACAAAGCGTCTCGTGCGCCTCCCGGGCGGGGGGACAGGCTTCGAGCAGCTCGAAGCCGACGACCCGCGCGTGGACGACCCTGACGCGGACGGCCTGGTGGCGGCTGAGATCGATGCGGGTCCGTTCTGGATTCCGCTGAAGCGGGTTGATAGCAAAGATAGAGATGGCTGACTGGTCGTGGGCGCGAAGGCACCCTCGTCCTCATCCACGGTTCGGTGCTTCATCGGTCCAGCAGGAACACGTCCGACAAGTCGAGGTTCGCTTACACGTGCGTCGCTTCAGCTTGGCGCGTAACGGGATGTGGTGCTGATTCTTGGTTCTGGTGATGCGGACTTGAACAGGTTCCACATCATCGACGGCGAGCTCGAATATGACGAGAAGAACTGGTACGTCCGCTCTTTGCGCGAATCGGCGGTGTTGCCCATAGCTAGAGCTTGTGAGACGCCCACGATTGCAGGCTCCAACCCACACCTGAAGCGCCATTCTCGAAGCTGTTTGGCTGAGCTTGAGGAGGGTGGAAAGCGGGATACATTCGATGCTGTACATCTTCACCCACTGAGCATGTCTTCAAGCACTTTACACAAGCCACCACACGTTCTTCACCGCGTGCGTTTGGCATGAGAATGTAATGTGCTCGTTATGCATCATCATTGAGTTCAAGAAGCGGTCATCATGCGAAGTGTCCCTGGTACTCCCTCAACCCCCCACACATCCAACCCCCTCAAGAAGTGTGACGCCCGCTCGTCTTGTCCTCAATGCCCTCCGCAGTCTTCTTCGCCGCGTCCAGTGCCTGTAAGCCCAAAGCATGCCCACCCTATCAGTTCGCCGACCGACACACCCGTCCACAGCCCACCAACAACAAAGAGAACTGACGCACCGCCGACGCAGCGTTCCCGGCAGCCCCGCTGTCCTGGTGGGTGCTCTCCCCCTGGAAGTACTCTAAGAAGGCGCCCCCAATGATCTCCTGTTCAGCCCAAGGATCCACACGGCCTTTGGGAGACGGTACTCACGTCCGCGCTGCTCAGCGTCGGGAATGCCCTTGCTCCGGTCGCCCTTCACGTTGGAGGTGCCCATCGGCGTGGACTTGGAGAGGGGCGGGGACTGGGTGCCGGATGCAGCGGACATGGTTGCTTTTGAGTTGGTGCTTGTGGATGGAAGGGAAATGCGGTAAGCGATGGATGTGGTAGAGAAGCAAGGAGCGAGCGACGGTCCCAAAGTCGTGCTGTGCTGCTGGGGAGGAGTGGATGACGTCGCTTCGCTCGTCTCCAATCTCCAGGGGACTTGCTTACGGCTCCGCTGAGACGCATCAGGGCCTGAAATCTGCGGAGGATCAGCTGTGTGTAAATGATCTGGTGAGCACTTGATTATCTCCAACGCGGGGGTAAAGCAGAGCCTTACGCGACTGTTGTTCTTGGAAGGTGTGCGAGGGTCGTTTCACCCGGCCCCAGTGCAGCCTCGAGTTGCTCGATGCCAACCACATCGTAGTCGAAGCCGCTACCGCTCGACTTCGCTCCGGTTTCCACATTGAGAAGCCTGCATCCTGGTATTCTCCTCTTAGATGTTCCATTCACCTATAAGCCATCGCATCTTCGCGTTACTTGGAACCTCGGCTTGCGATTGCGTCACGTGTCCGGCGCGATAACCGAGACCGTGTGCAACAGCACCGGTCCCGTTTCGAGGTCTCCTTACCCGCTCACCACCACATTCGATTCTCTAGCAAGATCCTCATTTGATCTTCTCGAATTCTGCTCATCATGCGGACTCCTATCAACGAGTCCTTCGTCAACCTCACTCTCGGAACGGACGGCGACGTCCACCTCTCGGACTGCGAGCCCGCCACATGGCCCTCTCCCATTCCGCACCCACAGATCACGGCGCATGACCGCTGGGTCTCAGCCAGTTGCGTTTTCATCGCCCGCTCACCCTCTCTATCCAGGTATCGGAGACCTTCACCCGCTCACACCCCGCCAACGCTCAGACTCGGCCCCTACCACCTCGCTCGAAACGATCCTGACCTCGCACCTGCGCACGCTCTACCCTTCCCCGACCTACACGCTCACCACCACCCGCTCGCCCGAGATCGACCTCCAGGCGTTCGCAGCGTCTCGCGACTCGGGTCTGAAGCTCCTCCCGGCGGAGGCAGACGGGGAGCTGGCGCTCGACACGCGGCTGCGCTACCTCCGTCCGGCGCGGCGCGCGGACGGGCCGGGCGGGGTAGGCCGGGAGGCGCTTTGGGCTGTTTGGGATGCCGAGTGGATCGGGGAGAGGCTGAAAATCTATATGGCTGAGGTGCGCTGGTTTGTCGTCGGCTCGCTTCGTTTCAGGAACGTTGTTGCTGAACTGGTGGTCGATGCGGACGGCAGTGGGCGGAAGGCTACTCCTTCATTAAGCAGTATTGGTTTGCATCCGTAGGGAAGAACGCGGAAACACCAGCCAGGACTCTCGTTCTCGCCGCCGGGGCCGCAGCTACCGCGTCAGTACTTCCCTATATTTCATCGACTGAACACTGTCCCGATCTTATTTTGTCCCTCCCCTTCTCTCTCTCTATCTCCCCTCTTCTGCTACCTTTCCTCAAATCAGGCTTGGAAAGGAGATTTTCGTCTTTGACGGCGGGTTCTGGCGCAAAGATGCGGATCTGTGGAAGGTGCGCCGCCAAACCAGCCAACCCCCGCCTTCTCGAGCTTTTGCACCCATCGCTCGTCCGTATAGCAACCGGCTGACCTGTCGGATGACCGGTATTCTTCAGTCGGTTCAAAAATCCGACTGGAAAGACGTCATCCTCAAGGACGACTTCAAAGCCGCTATCCGGCAGGACGTCGAGGGATTCTTCAAGTCGGAACAGGTGTACAAGGATCTTGGTTCGTCTTTCGACAGGAGCTGAGGGAGACGTGTAGAATCGGTGTTCTATATTTGCTAATAATATTGGCGGTGTTCAGAGGTACCTTGGAAGGTATGAGGTCTGAAACCGGCTTTCGTGCTCCGCCTCCGACTGAAGCTGAAATACGGGGGGACTTGATGTGCTGTAGCGTGGTGTCATATTCCTGGGTCCACCCGGTGCGTCATTGACTGCTCACCAACAAGAAATCATCTCTCCTCGCCGCTTCTGTATGCAGCAAGGGGAACGCTGACATGCGCAGCGCGGTCGCATGAGCAGGAAATGGCAAGACGATCAGTACGTCCTCCTCCTTTCCGATACATTCTCCCCTATACACAAACTTATGCTCTACCTGCCCGCAGGCCTCAAAGCGCTCATAAAATCGACTGGACAGCCGGCGCTCTACGTCAAGTCATTCCGCAGTGCGTTTCCAACAGGTTTTCGCACCCACACCCGGCCTTTCCGGTTCTCCCGAAGTTCGCGCTGATATATCTTCGTCCTTTTTGTGCTTTACTTCCTTTTGGCCCTAAGGCTACGGCGGCGACGAGCGTGGCATCCGGGACATCTTCGTGCAAGCGCGTGCCGTCGCGCCATGCGTACGTCTGCTGCCTTCGCTTCCACTGCGGTCTAACTTTCGTCGGCGGTGATGACTGATGCTTGAGTCGCTTCGCTTGGGGGTGAGGAACAACAGCTTCTCATCATCGAGGACCTCGATAGCGCCATCACGGAGCAGAATCGGTCGTTCTTCCTCAACGAGGTTCGCCTGAACCCTTCGCGTTCACGAGCGTCTGCTGACGTTACCCGTGTTCAGGTCGACGGTCTCGAAGATAACAAAGGGCTATTCATCATCGGCACTGTGCGCTTTTCCCGATCCCGCGCTTTTGTTTCCCCCTACTGAGCTGGTTCGCGGTCGTAGACGAACCACCCCGAGAAGCTTGATGCCTCAATCACGAGCCGTCCCTCGCGCTTCGACCGCCGGTACACCTTCCCGGACCCTGACTTTGAGGAGCGCAAAGCCTATGCGCTGTACTGGAAGTACGCCTCATCGTTCTAACCCACTCGTCTCCCGCTACCCTGCTACCATCCTTTTCGCCTCAGTCGCTGATTAACCTTATTGATCCTCCTTCAACTCCGCAAAGGGACAAGCTTTCCTCGAACAAGCACATCTCCTTCCCCGACGCGCTCGTGGAAAACGTCGCGCGCTCAACGGACGGCTTCAGCTTCGCGTTCCTCAAGGAGGCGTTTGTGTCGACGCTGCTGCTCCTCGCTGCGGACAAGGACAAGGAGCCCGCGGGGCGGGGGTTTGCGTCCGTGCTCAAGGAGCAGATCAAGTCCCTGCGCAAGCAGATTGACGAGGGCGGGAAGGAGTGAGGCGCTGCGAGGAGTGGGAGGATGCTTTCGCTTGTGCCACGGACATTTGCAGGCAAGTGCCGCGATATGTAGAATGTCTCTGACGAGTCTTTTCGTGCACAATTTTGATATGATAGTACTGTTGACGCTACCTCATGCTTGCTCGCCTTAAACACGCAGACAATGAGAGGCCCGCGAAAAGCGTTGAGTTCAGATGTCAACGAGCGTCTCGAATCGGCTGGGCAGGGGCAAGCAAGTATCACAGCAGTGTCTCGAACATTTGAACAAGGGAAGCGAAGGGATTGCGAAGGATGAACCCGGAATTGCAACGGAAGAAGAAACGCGGGTGAAGTGCGAGTGCGGCGAGAACAAGAACGATGCAAGTGCGAAGAGCAGGAAGAGAAAGACATGTCAAGAAGACAGGGTGGAAGGGCAAAGAGGGAATGTAACGTTCCTTTACCGGATGCGACCCAGCGTGCCGATCGGGCCCTCGCCGTCGTCTCGCCGCTTGTCGTTCTTCGGCGCGGGCGGGAAGACGTTCCAGAACCTGGATGGAGCCCGCAAAATTAGCACACGAAGATCAACTATGCAACGACGGCGAACACAGAACGCACCGAAGCGTCTCGTCCCCTGCGCCGGTGACGATGGTCTGGCCATCGGGGGACATGGCGAGGTAGAGGACGCGGTACGTGTGGCCGGTGAGCGTGGCGACCTGCGTCATGGTCGGGTACCGCCAGAGAGCGATCTGGTTCTGGATCTGGCTGCCGCTGTAGCCGTGCGTGGACACGAGCTCCGAGGTCGTCTTCGAGAACATGAGGTTGCAGACCTGTTCATTCCCGCCGAGCCACATCACCACAAGTCAGTTTCCTTCCTCAGGAGAAAACCCGTCGGTGGTGCAGGAGCAGCAGCGACGCACCTGGCTGCCCGTGTCCCACTCGCCCGTGCTCTTCCCGTTGCCCTTGACGGTATCCCAGAAGCGGATCTTTCGGTCCGCGGTGCCGCCGCCGGACGCGAGGATGCCGCGGTGGTGCGGGTTCCACGCGAGGGCCTTGACGGCCGCGGTATGCTCGCCGTAGCGCCAGAGCGGCTGGTCCGCACGCATGCTGTCCCAGATGAAGAGCTTGTTGTCGTTCCCGCCGCTCGCGAGCTGGTCCTCCTCGGCGTTCCACGCGAGTCCGCACACCTCCTGCCGGTGCGTCGACAGCCGCTTATTGTAGTGCGCGGGCTCGCGCACGTCCCGGTGCAGGATTGACCGGTCGCGCGAGCCGGAGGTAAGGAGGTGCGACGACCACGCGAGCGCGCCCACGCGCGAGGCGTGCCCCGACATCGTCCGCAGATGCCGACATGCCGCAGCGTCCCATATCTGGACGGCACCGGACGAAGTGCCGATCGCGAGATGGTTGCCCTGTTGCGATCAATGCAGTGAGCGATCGGAGATGGCAAAAAGGCGGTGCCGGGCTCACCTTCTGTATCCATTGCAAACTCGTGACATGCTCCGGGTCGCCATCGACGCTGACCGAGCCTGGCAGCTCGGCGACGTTGCATAGTTGCGTGACCTTGCTCGTGTGCGCGGACCACAGGTAGACGGACGAGCCAAGACCAACGCCGAGGATGTTGGTGGACGACCAGTCGACGAGGTTGAGGTAGAAGTCGTCCTATCCAGCCACGCCGTCTCGTCAGCAACGGCTCAGGTCCGCCGCAGCGTCGCAAACAGACGCACCGCAAGATCCGGCGCATCAAGCACCTTGAATGGCACCTTCTGTATCTTCCGCACGCCTCTCCGCGGACTCTGCAGCATCCGTTGGCTCTCCCACCGCACCGGGCTGACCGAGTACTTGTCGTGCGCGGGGCTGTCGAGCCCCGCGCTGACTGCGGCCATGTGCGGGCTCGGTGGCGGCATGTAGGAGAACATCTTGTTAGGCCGCGTCCGCGGCGTCGTCGGGGTCTTGGGCGAGGCAGGGGCGGCAGCGCGGTGGCGGGACGAGGGGGATGAGGGAGGGATGGGGGCGGTAGAGGGGCCGAAGAGCTCGTTGGAGAGAAGAGTGGAGAAGGCGCGATTGGACTCCTCTGCCAGACTCATAACATTGTGAGCTTAGATGCCATGCCCTGGAGAACGCAAGGGACGCACCCTTCACCGCATCGACCTCCCCACCAGCCGCCCCGACGAGACGTGGCTCGGGCGGCGGATCGCGCCCGGTTTGCCGGCGCTTCGTGCGCGGCGTGGAGGGGGATGAGGGCGAGGAGTGGAGGGAGTAGGACTGGGGTGTGAGGGTGGGTGTTCTCGAGGGGATGAATCTGCGGGGGAGGAGGCAGATCAGTGAGATGATTCGACGCGGCCCCTGCCCATCAACAACAACCGCCCCATCCACTCCCGACCCGCCGTAGCAATCCCAACAGATGTCCATGCCCAAGCATGCTCCGCCAGAGCCCGAAGGACTATCCGACCCATCCCCCCGCTCGACGCGAGGCCGGCAGACGGCGCGGGTGATCGTAGAAACGCCCTCAACCTCGTGCCTTCCCCCAACGACCGCACGACGACAGAACGCGGTAACGCACCGGTCGCCGTATTCCCTGTTGCGCTTCCTAGGGGTCGTCGGGCTCTCCCAACCAGCGCGTGCGGCGCCGGCGCTGGTGCCGATGCCTAGGTCACGCTCGCGGTCGTTGTCGCTGTTGCTCATCTCGTCTCGACCCAGGCCGGTGTTGGTGGAGCGCGGAGGCGGTGCTGATGGCAATGTCGTCGCTGGCTCGCAAGAACGCGTCGGCGGTGCCGCACACGATGGAATGGACTATGAGAATGGGAATCGCCGCCGGAGATGATGGTGGTGAGCGTGTAAATTATGAAAAGCAAGGCGTCGACGAGTTGACGAAGCAAGGCGGTAGCGGGCAACGCGCGGAGAGCGGGCGGCGCGCAGAGTGACCTGGTCCTCGGTCCTCATCTCGCCTGACATCTCGCCTGACGTGTTTCTGCCGTTATTTTGTTCGACGTCGGATCGCTGTCTCGACGAACACGCAAGT
>JTLS01000565.1:0-16798 GCA_000826855.1 Basidioascus undulatus
GGCGGGGGCGGGATTGAGGGGCTGACGGATGTGGGAGACGAGGAGGAGGAGGGGAACGAGTAGCGACATGCACGGACGCTGTTGATTCGCACATTGTTGTGGACGCAGTCTGAACTTGGATGTTGGAGTCGGAGTGCTGCGCCTATCCGTTACGATATCTTCACGCGGGCGGTCAGATAGTGTCGTGCGTCGGACAACTGAAGACAGACCCGCACGCCTCAGTAGGTACTTAACTCGCCTCCCCGCTGGAGACCAACTTCTGATTGCCTTCTATCGCAATATCATCCTTTTATTTTTTCTGTACGAAATGCAAAGCACGCGCGGCATTCGCTTTGAGCGGTTATGAACGAAAGAAAGCAGAACGCACAGGGCGCGTCTCACGTGAAACCGACGTCACCTCGCCCCTCACGCTCAGGGGACAGCTTGCTTCCCACCTTGACCAACGACCCTTATACACGCACTACACCACTGCTTTATACCTTATCAACAACCCGCATATCCAGTCCATCATGGGTGCGTATCCTGGAAATGCTCGGGCGCGCGCGGGAGCTGACGAAAAGCTTGCTTCCGCGCAGCGTCCTCCCTTCCCCAGCCTATCGCCAACGCGGCGGAGACGGTCCAGAACGCCGGGAGCACGGGCATCGCACTCGGTACGCTGTTTCACGCCATGTAGCATTGGAATGGAAGGCTGATGGGCTGTTCTGGGGCGTGGACAGCTAAGGAGGCTCTCGGCGTGAACACCGACAACGCTGCGGGCGTGGACGCTACGTCGCCCAAGAGCCCTGAGGAGAAGCTCGAGCAGTTCCTGCAGCACCGTCCTGATAAGGTGCGTGTCTCGGTGGTGTCTTTCTTTTGAGCTCTGATTTGAGATGGGAGACGGACGGGTGCAGAAGGAGCTCGTGGACCGGCACGTCCTGCTCGACAGCAAGGCTGGTGCGTGCGCAGCGCGACTTTCCCCCCTCCCCGCACTAACGTCGGATCCTGATCGTTACAGCGCCCGCTCTGCAAGCGAAGGAGGCCGAGCTGCAGAGGCACCAGCTGGAGGTGCGTTTCTCCTTTGGCATACGCTTGCTGGGCGAGGAGCTCAGACGGGTCGGCTGCGAACGGCAGAACAAGCTCGAGGCCGCCATCTTGCACCGCCCGCCTTCGGACGAGCTCGTCAACAAGGGCATCCTCGAGAGTACGTCTTGTCGTATCCTGTGCAGCGACCGAATGATGTGCTGACTGTGCATGCAGAGGACGAGGCTCCCCCGTCGGACTGAGCGTGCGCGCACATACCGACAGACCTCACCGCTACAGACCTTTACGCTGGTACCGGCTTTGAACATTATGGCCTCCCTCTCTTCTTCCTCTTTTCCGGTTTTCGCTCTCTTGAAACGCACCGCATCGTAACACATCGAATGAACGTGAAGGAATGAACTAATGTCCGCATTGTCTGTGCTGCGCTGCCCCAGGCCAGCAGAAGAGTGGTAATGCGAGTGCGAGTGTATGCGAGCCCCTAATCAACCCGAAAGTCCCCTGTCTTTCGCTCAGTCCGCCGCCTCCCTCCCCTCAGTCATCCTTCCTCCGCTGAAGCCGCTCCTTGATGTCGTCCACCCTGTCCCTGACCATCTCCCTCGTGCGTGGGCCCACCTTGAACCCTCTCCGCTGGAGCTCCTTCACGATCCTTGGCGTAACGGCGGCGGTGATCCCCACGCGGACGGGGAGGAAGAGCGTCTTGTGGATCCCATACGCGAGCGCCGCCGTCGTCCAGATGCTCATCTCAGCGCCGCCCTTCTTCTTGTCCACGCCCTCCGCCTCCGCGGCCTCCTCCTGCTCGTCGCGCGTCGACTTGCCCTTGTACCCGACGAGGTCGAACGCCCAGCGCTCCGCGGCCTGGACGTGCTCCGCCCCGACGACGTGGATGAGCCCGTACGCGAGGCCGAAGTCGATGACGGAGACGCCGAGGTACACGCCGAGCGCGGCCCAGCCGTACTTCTTCGTCAGCTCCTTGATCCGCGCGCTGAACCCTGTGGGCGGCTTGTTTTGGTTGGCATTGGGTTGTGCTTGGGAGGAGAAGCCGCGGCGGGGCAGGCGGAGCGCGCGGGGAGGAGCGAGGCGGAACGGCCGAGCGGGAGCGAAGGGAAGAACGGGTGCCGGGGGCGCCGCGGTGGCGCGGGTGGACGCCGAGCGCGCACCGGACCGCAGAATCATGGTGGATGCGCAGGGAGCGGGAGGCAGGTGATGGTGGTGATGGTGGTGGGAGGGTAAGCGAAGAGCTCGGAGGAGCTGGCCAAAAGTCAAGAGAGACCGGGCGAGCGAGAAGACGCGGCTCGCTGCCGTCGGCAGGCCGGCCGCCGACTCCGCCGCCCCCCAAAGCTCGCCCGACGCCTCGGTCTCAACAGTAACGCCGATATCCAAGTAATAGCATGCACTAGTTTCAGTGCAGAGCAACGCTCAAATGCACTGGTTGAAAATACTGCGCCATAATCACTGTCCCTGGCAAAGGAACAAGATTTGGCCCTGGGCGTCTTACCGTTCGACAACGGAAGTGGGTATGCACATACATGCATGATGCAGCCCCAGCCCAAAGCACAGTGCAAAATAGGTAAACCAAATAAGCAAAAAAAGGCCACATGCGCATCATAGCAGACATGCGCATAGAGAATGAAATCGTTAAAGACCGGCGACGCCAACCCCAACACCCAACCCAACATATTACTCCTCGTCCTCCTCCTCCGAGTCGCTCTGCTCTTGCAGGAACTGTGGGGGGACGAAAGACGATTGGTCAGACCGAAAAGGCGAACAGAAGGGAAGAGAGATGGTGAGGATGACGGACCTTGACGAGCGCCTCGGTTGCCTTGAGGAAGTGCTGCCGACCCTGGGGCTTGCTGCCCTTTTGGAACCAGTAGATGATGGCTGCGTCCGAGACGCAGTCCTTGTTGTAGAACAGCTGTCACGCGTAACGAAAACTAATCAGGAACGCTGATCCTCCCCAAAGAGAAGAGAGAGAGAGGGAGGAGGGAGGACCGGGCGCACCTTCACAATCTGCGGGAACGCCTTCATCGCCTTGGTGTTGTCGTAGAACCACACCTGCGCGGCGTTGATGAGCGCGACCTCGGCGCGCGGGCCCTGCGCGAACGCCTCGAAGACGGGCGTGTGTTTCTGTACAGCAGCAAGCAAACTCTTCAATCAGCGAACTATATCGCGCGTAAGGTAGTATTGGGGGGGTGGGGGGTGGGGTGGCGTACCGCGGCCTCCCGGACGGTGAGCGCCTCGATCTGGTCGGGGCGCGCCCCAAAGTCGACAGTCGTCATCAGCGAGTTCCAGATGAGCGCGGGGAGCTCCTCCGCGGGGAGCGGGTGCGCCGCCTGCTGCGCGTTGAGGTAGGCGATGACCTGCGGGAGCGAAGCGCGCATGAGCAACCTGGGCAGAATGGTAGCAACAGCTGGGGACCAAGACGCACCGCGTCCGCCGGCTCCTCCTCCGCCGCCATCTCCGCCAGGCGTGCGGCAGTCTCCTCCTTGTGGCCCGCCGACGCGCGCTTGCTCTGGTACTCCGCGATCTGGGGGAGTCCCTCAGCCCTGAAGTGCTTGACGACCTCATCCTCGGAGCGCTTGGTGGCAGGGAGGTAGACGGTGAGGTCGCGGATCCCCCCCCGCTTGAGGGCGTTGCCGAGCTTGTCCATGCTCAGCCCCGCGCTGAGGTACGTCCGGAAGACGTTCGTCACGAACGAGATCGCTGCGCCGTCCTTGACCAGATGCTCCTTCGCGAGCACGGACAGCACCGCCGCGGAGACGAGCTCGGACGACATCATCAGACCCACGGCAATCGCAACCTTGTCGCGCTGCGCCTGGTCCCACTTGTTGACGTATTGGAGGATGCCCGGCAGGGACGACTCCTCGAGGATCTTCTGCAGATACTTGTACCTGCGGCGCGAGCGGCGGCGGCGTTAGCCCGTGATCCTTGCGCAAGTGACGAGGCAGGGGTGGGGAGGGGACACGCACCGACGGATGAGCTTGTTCAGGACCTCCACGTAGGGCTTGAGGCCGTCGCGGGTGGCAGGGTCGGACGCGCGGAGGATGGAGAAGGGGCTGGAGGGAGCGCCATCGTCGAGGTATGCACCGCCGGGAGCGAGAAGGCCGCCGAGGACGAGGATTTCGAAGAGGGCCTCCGCGTACTTGCGGTAGTCGAGAGTGTTGCCGGCGGCGTCGAGCTGTGGACAAGAGAGGAAGAGGAGGAGTCAGTGTCGATGCCTCCTGAGTCTTGAGCTCGAAGGGTGTGTGCTTCTCGGCGACGGTCCAACAGCTCTTGCTGCCCCTCTCCGGGCAACACACAGCAGCCCCAGCGCAAGTCAGCACTCCCCCCCTCGCCCTAGAGCATTCACGGTCGAAGAGCGAAAAGAAAGTGGGATGACGCACCTTCTGAGCGATGCCGTCAAGGTCGCCGTCGGGAACAGTCTCAAAATGGCGGTAGAGCTGGTCGCGGAAGACGTTAGGCTCGTGCTTAGCCGTAGCCTTCTGGACGCGCTTGCGCTGTTTGATCCTAACACCTGTGGAGAGGAATACAGATGCCGGCGTGGATGAGCCGTCGAGCCTTCCTCGGGCGAGGATGGATGGCAAACGGACCTGTCAGAGACGGTTTAGCATTTCCTTGGGCTGGGGTCGGCGTAGAAGTCATGAAATCGTCCCGGCGCGTTCTCTCGGACGATATGTGAATATGAAAGCGGCGGGGCTAGGAGTGGGGAGGGGTTGATGGAAAGAAGTAAACGAGCGATGAAGCAAGAGACGAGTTGGGCGAGGGCATCTGGGTCGCTCGAAAAGCGCATGCGCCCCAGGCTTCTCTCGGTTGAACGCTTTGATTAGTAACGTTACTAGTGAACTTGCTAGTGTCGGCTCTTCGAACGCGGTCGACTGCCTTCTCTCGTCGCGCTTGCTTCTCGCGCTCTGACCATCATCCACGCCCCCGCCCTCGCCCTCCTCTCCGTTCTACCCCCGCCAGCTTATCCACAATGAGCGGCGTAGAGCTCATCAACCCCCAGGCACGCTGCGTTCTACAGGTCGCATCTCAGTCGAAGCCGGCTGACGACTCCTTCCGTTCTGTACAGGCCGAGCGTGTTCGCCGGAGTCAGGCGCTGGCGGTCAACACTGCCGGCGCGGTCGGCCTCGCCAATGTCGTCAAGAGCAATCTGGGACCGAGGGGGACCATCAAGATGCTTGTTGATGGGTCGGGGAACATCAAGATGACCAAGGTGAGCTTCATATTCGAGCACGGGCTTGAGGCGGGCGGGAGAGAAGACGCAGATTGTCGCTTGGGAGATGGAAGGGATCAAAGGCCCTTGGGTTGAAATGGAAGTCGCTGACACAAGCATTTGTTCAACAGGACGGCAAGGTGCTGCTTTCGGAGATGCAGATCCAGGTGCGCTCACACCATTTACAATGCAGGCCCGGAAGCCCCAAAGTGCTGATACCCTCCCCCTTGCTAGAACCCCACCGCCGCTCTTATCGCCCGGACAGCCGTCGCGCAGGACGAGCAGTGCGGCGACGGCACGACCTCGGTCGTCCTCCTCGTCGGCGAGCTGCTCAAGCAGGCCGAGCGCTATGTGCAAGAGGGCGTGCACCCGCGGGTCATTGCGGAGGGATTTGAGGTTGCGAAGAAGGAGGCCATTTCTGTGACCCACATCTCCTTCTGTCCCGTCGTCTTGCAGAGCGCCGAACTCATCAGGTCTGACGGGTGGACGACAGTTCCTCGAGAAGTACCGCCAGCGCGTCGACCTGGACCGGTCGACGCTCATCTCGGTCGCGCACACCTCGCTGTCGACGAAGCTGCACCCGGCGCTGGCGAACCAGCTCGCGGCCTCGGTCGTCGACGCCGTGCTCGCGATCCGCCCGCCGAAGCCCGCGGACCCGACCGACTTCCAAGAGCCGGTCGACCTCCACATGATTGAGATTATGAAGATGCAGCACAAGACCG
This sequence comes from Basidioascus undulatus, assembly GCA_000826855.1. Classification (NCBI taxonomy): domain Eukaryota; kingdom Fungi; phylum Basidiomycota; class Geminibasidiomycetes; order Geminibasidiales; family Geminibasidiaceae; genus Basidioascus; species Basidioascus undulatus. The sequence continues at coordinate 5,953 of JTLS01000565.1, forward strand.
ACACCGACACGCAGCTCATCCGCGGCCTCGTCCTCGACCACGGCGCGCGCCACCCCGACATGCCCAAGCGCGTCGAGAACGCGTACATCCTCACCCTCAACGTCTCGCTTGAGTACGAGAAGACGTGCGTTGTTGCTCTCCTCCCCACTTCCCCTCGCCCCCTCCCCCACTTTCTTCCCCCCTCCAGTTTCCTTTCCCTCTCACCATCCTTTTCCCCTGCGCGCGTTCCCGCTGACTGGCCCCCGCGCACCCACAGCGAGGTCAACTCCGCGTTCTTCTACTCCTCGGCCGAGCAGCGCGAGAAGCTCGTCGAGTCCGAGCGGCGCTTCGTTGACGCCAAGCTGAAGAAGATTGTCGAGTTCAAGAACCTGGTGTGCGACCAGGCCGTGAACGGCTCGGCTCCGAAGAAGAACTTTGTCATCATCAACCAGAAGGGCATCGACCCGCTCTCGCTCGACGTCCTCGCCAAGAACGGCATCCTGGCGCTCCGCCGCGCGAAGCGCAGGAACATGGAGCGGTGCGTCTTTCGTCGGAGAGTGGAAGGAAAAGGAGGAACTGGCGCTGAATGAGGGTGTGGGGCGACGTGGCCGGTGGGGGTGAGGACAGGCTGCAGCTGGTGTGCGGCGGCACGGCGCAGAACTCGGTGGACGACTTGACGCCGGACGTGCTGGGCTGGGCGGGGCTGGTGTACGAGCACACGCTCGGGGAGGAGAAGTTCACGTTCGTCGAGGAGGTCAAGGACCCCAAGTCCGTCACTCTGCTCATCAAGGGTGCGTTCTGTCCTCTCCTGTCCTGTCCTCCCTCATCTCGTTCTCTCCCTTCCCACTCACACACTGTTTTGTCCCGCAGGCCCCAATCCGCACACGATCGCGCAGATCAACGACGCGCTCCGGGACGGCCTGCGCTCCGTCAAGAACGCGCTCGAGGACGAGTCGCTCGTGCCCGGGGCGGGCGCGTTCGAGGTCGCGTGCGCGGCGCACCTCGCCGGCGCGGTCAAGAAGGCGACCAAGGGCCGCAGCAAGTTCGGCGTCCAGGCGTTCGCGGATGCGCTCCTCGTCATCCCCAAGACCCTCGCCGCTAACGGCGGGTTCGACATCCAGGACGCGATCGTCTCGCTGCAGGTACGGTCCCGTTTTGCTAGGGTGCTGCGTTGGGAGGGGGCCATGCTGAACAGGGGGTGCTTGGTGGGTTACAGGAGGAGCAGGCGGAGGGCCACACGGTCGGGCTGGACCTCAAGACGGGCGAGCCGCTCGACCCCGTCGTCGAGGGCATCTGGGACAACTACCGCGTCAAGCGGCATATGCTCGCCTCTTCGTTCGTCCCACCTGGTCTCGCTTCCTTCTCTCCAAGTCCTGTGACTGATGCGTGGTGGACCCTGCGATGGCAGCGCCGTCATCACGACCAACCTGCTGGCGGTCGACGAGCTCATCCGGGCGGGGCGGGCAAGCTTGAAGGAGCAACAATGAGCGCGGCGCGGGTGAAGGGTTGACGCACGATGCATCTAACGGCATTATTCGATGGGCGTGGCTTGGCTGCGGCGCCGTCGAGGTGGTGCTCTTGAATTGCGCTCGACATTACGTCTTTCAGATGGCGACAGCAGAGCCGTGCCATTAGTAAAGCAGTCTTCATGTCCCTCCTGCTTTTCCTGCTCCCAGTCAACCTGCGCGTGTGTCTGAATCCCCATGGAGGGCGCGTTGGCGGGGCAGGAGGGGTTTGGGTCCCGCCGGTGCGACGTCCGGTGCGCAGCATACGGATTCATGAAGCCTGCTTCATATGGCACACATGAGGTGCTTTTGATGTTCCCTCAAAGGAACGACGAGAGAACGCATTCAAGCGCGTAGCGCCGGTCGACCTTCAAGATCTCCTCAGCGCGTCCGAGAGCGTATGTGACTACCTTTTTTGAGTGACAAGATCAGCTAGTGTCCGCCATTTCCTATTAATCTTCTTTGCTGGAAACCTGGCCACCGCTGTAGACCATCGAAGGAGCGAAGAAAGGCTATCAACTTTGATAAGAACGTTGGGGGTCGGCAACGATGGTGGTCGGCATTTTCCGCTCTGCTTGCCCTCAGGTTGAACATCGTCAACACAATCGCACAGTAAGTCCTAGGGCCCTTTTGGCTCAGGCTTCACACGAAGAATGGAAAGTGCGTTGTGAAGATCACTCCTGCAAGTCACAAAGTACGACAACGTGCCGCTCGGCACACGATCGCGCACAGGAAGGAGTAGGTGGATGCGCAGTGTAGGATGCAGCTCCGCCCCTCCCGTACCTTACAACTCCCTCCTCTGACCCAACAGCCTTTTCCTTCTCCAATCCCCATGCGTATCTTGAGTCAAGCCTATCACTGCCATCACATAGTCCCCAGTCAGCTCAGATCTCACAGAGCTTCACTGATGGGCTCGCAGAGCTTACCCTGCGCGGAGGTGGGACTTGGGAGGTCGGCGGGCGACCAATATGGCGGGGAGGGCGCAACGTAAAACGTTTCCCTGCCCAGGATGAAGGGGAGGAGCAGTGAGCGAAATGTTCATAGAGCCGCCAGACGACCACGTCGACAAGCGTCGACACTGCATTCCAGGAGGGTGGGCTTTAGGCCTGATCCTTGTCACTACCCTCACCACGATGGGATGAAAATGAGAAAGCCTAACGATAGAGAACCTTCGTGTGCGGATACACGACCCCATGGGTGTGCAGGACGGGTGGTCCGGCCCACAGACGTTGACACAAAGAGCTTATACAAGGCACGGAGCACAGGACTGTTCCCGGAGTACAACGAGTACAGCGCCGAGTCGAAATCGAGGACATGCATGTCAGTACAGAAAGCCAGGAGACGGAGGACAAGGTGTCGCGGTGGGGTGGTGGCGGTTGCATGAAGGTGCGTCGAGCCGCCGAAGTGGGTTTTGTAGTCCTGAAAGGCAGGCATTTACATCTTATTTCATTAAGAATTGTTACCGGATCCATTGATCCAGTCTGCTCCCTTTGTTGTCCTTTGTTTGCTTTCCGCACGTCCACTTCATAAGCTCCCGACACATGACTGCCAAACCACGGCGAGTTCTTTGATGGAAACCACCCCTATCTTACCCTGCTTTATCTTGGATATTGGATATATGTTGCCACTGGCTGCGTAGGTAGCGGGGGTTTCTACCTGGACAATGGGGAGCAAACCACGGAGCCTTCGGTTCCTCCCATTTCCTCCGCTTTCGCCAACCGAGGCCTGGTCTCGGAGCTGTAGCCGTTGCAGAATAAGCCATCGTTATTCTCTTGTCTTCCCCCCACATGGTCAACGACGATGCGACTTCCAGTAGAGCTTATCTCTTACATTGCGGAGTTTCACTTCGGTGTTGAATTGGCAGTTGGGCACGTGCGTAAGATGCTTCACTGCGGACCCTCATTGACACCAGTTCCTCATCAGTCTATATCATCCAACACAGTTCGGAGAGTGACTAGAGGAGAGACCGCGCAGAAAGCAGTGGTCGTTGGCGGACCGGACTTTCAAGGTGCGTTGATCTGTTGCCTCTTTTTCGTGGGGAGTGTTGGTGAGAGGTGTACCTGTGCACTGTGTCGGTGGATATCAAGCGATCGCACCGCAATCCCGGCCAATGCCTTACCATCACGCATCTTGACAACATTGCGACATACATCCACCTTCTCAAGAAGGGGGCGCTTCAGCTCGACTCCACCGGCATCTTCCTTATCCTCGCCGTACCGTTGCTCTCGGGACAGCTGCTGGCTGCGCTTACGCCGCTCACACCTCATCCACCAATCTCTCCTCCGTCCTCTCTCCACCCCTACCCCTCTCTTCGCGAACAAGCTCATCCGGAACCCGGCGAAGACCACGTCGGCGAGCTTGATGGTGGGAGACCGCCTTCGCAAGCTCGAGCTCTACACGGGCGCGGAGACGCTCGAAATCGAGTTTTAGCGACCTCTGGTCTACGCCTGGGGCCCACCACCGATCCCGCTCTGCCCCGCTCTCACGCCTCTGAAGATCACTGTTCGCCCGATGCAGTTCAAAGCCCCGCACCTCGAGTTACCAACTTCCTCGGAGGTCGTTTCATGAACCTTAAGGCACTCGAGATCGAACAGATCGACTTTGCTCCGCTCTAAACGATCAAGACCTTCCTTCGTATGATCGGACCGCGAGTAGAGGTCGTCGTTTGCTCCCCCCGGCGTCCGTTCATTTACGACGCGAAACGCTTGCTGCCGAACCTCCTCAGCCTCGATCGACATTCCCAGGGCGTTCTTGGGGACCTCAAACATCTCCCGTCCCTCCAAAATCTTATACTGCGCATCCCGACCTCCCCTCACTTGAACGACATCCCCACGACGTCGACGTCCCCAACCCAGCACCGCTTCATCTTGCGTGCTCAACGACTGCACTTCTTTATCGTGTCCGTTTTCGGACAAAATTCCTGACGACATTTGGCACCCCGGAAGCCCCGGGTGCCCCGCATCCCCATAACTCTTCACCACTCCGCTAAGTCCAATCCCCTCCAGAGATCGTGTGCGCTCTCAGTCGCCTCACGAAGACTTGGCGAAGATTTCTATGTGGCCGGTACGCCAAGATTTCTCATTGAAGATGGCCGACGTGACCGAGGAGGCAAAGGTTCACTAGCCGAAGGCGACTGGGACAAAGCATCCGAGGAGGGAGGCAGAGCAGGCTCGGGGATACGGCAGGCGGGGGCCAAAGAAGGGGAAGCGAAAAAGGAAGGGGGTTTGGGAGAAGGCAAGTGGACGCTAGCGGCGGGTCCGGATGAAACGGGGGAAAGGTCCGCGAGCGGCAGATGTGAAGGACGCTGAAGAGGGCAGCTCGAGCCGGTCTCGGGATTGACTGTATGGGCGTTTTTTCATGTATTACTTTGCGGTGACGCTTGCATGACTTATTACTGCGTTTCTTAAACTTTGTCCCGAAAATTTGCCACAATTCCTCGAGTTGCTCGAAGCAAAGTTCTGATTTGCCAGCGTGCAAAGGGGTGGACGACTGCCAGATACCGCCTGTCAGATGCATGCTGTCGGCATACATAATACCGAGTTATGTCTTCTTCGATTGACTTACTCGAAGCAATATAAAGTTTACTACTAGAAGTCTCAGGGAAGAAGGCCTATACTTGAGAATGGAAGGGAGCGAGAGGGCAAGGCGACGTCTGCGTCGGTGAATGTGGCCAGAAGACTAGCCCAACACAGAAGTGGCGTATAGATAGAAAGGCAAAGTCGACCGGGATCCAGAGAAACAAAGGAATGTGGAATTGGGCCAAGGATGAAAAGCCAGGGCAGATGTCAGCTTGAATTTCCGTCAGTGCGCCTGTCAAAGAGCGCAGTCACACTAATGTCGAAAGAGAACCAGAAAAAACCAAACGAGATACGACGAAGGCATCACGTCCTCCCCTCCATTGGCAAGCTTTTATAAAATTGTGTTGGCGGTATCGCGGTATCTCATAGCCCCATCGAGGGCACGGGAAAGGCGTCCACTTCGATTTGAGGATGAGGAACGACTGTTGGAAGTCAGCAACGGCGCTGCACTGCCCTCAGGCTGGATATTTTCAGAACAACCGCAAAATTCAGTCTTGCACGATGATAATATAGGAGGATATGTACCGTCCGTTGACTTTGATCAGCTCTCTGCCCGACATGAACGCCCGAAATCATCGCCGCGGCTTCCTGCCACGCCTCTGCGGATCATGCTCGTTCGAAATTTCTGCACGCTTAACAAGGTCATTCATTGACGCGCCTCGCGTGGACAGCAACATCCCAGGCCAAACAAGTGCGGCCTGTATATGTGCATTAGGACGACAATAAGGAGGGCGAGAGCCACATAGCGGCTACTGTATGAAGATGGCAGGGGTAACATGCGACAAGAACAACGGAGGATAGGATGAGTTGTCTTGAGGGAACGAGGTGAGGAGGAGAGGACAAGGGAGACGAGTGAGCAAGGTGAGAGGGAAGGCGCGGCTGCGTCGGCGAATTTGGGCAGAAGACCAGTCCAGCAGAGGCAGGGTATAGTGAAAAGGCAAAGCCGTCCAGGACCCAGAAGTAAAGAAAGAAGTAGAAAAGTCCTCGAGGGATGTTCGAATGAGACCCTGAAGAAATGATAGCATCGACTTGAAGAAAGACAGCCAGCGCGGACATCAGCTCAGCATGCGAGGCTATTTGCTCCCGCAGACTGATGAGCATACTCACAATGTCGAAAGAGAACCGAAGAAAGTTAGAAGAGGTACGAAGAGGGACACACGCCCTCTGCCCCATTGGCAGGATCGCTAAAAAAAAAAGGCAGAAGAAAACGAGGAAGAGTCGAATCAGCACCAGTTGTCGGGGGGGAGCAACGCAAACGGCGGAGACCTACCGAACATACCACCAATCCCGATCCCTCGAGTCGAGGACTTGCACTTGCTGCCCGACCGCCAAGCGCAGCTCGCCCTCCTGGTCGCCGGCAAAGTCATACCTGGAACCACTCCTTCCGCGCATGAGCGAGCACATCCGCAGGTTCATCATCCGAACGAACGAAACACGCACCGGGCATACGCGCGGTGTCCAACGCCGTCGTTGTTGTCGCCGTCGTAGTACGGAGCGCCGTACGCCTCGTACGAGGACCCGGCGTCGGATGTGACCGGCCCGGCGGCGGCGCCATGGTCGCCCTTCTCGCCCTTCTCGTGCGCCGCGTACGCGCCCGCGGCGGCGGAGAGTGCGCCTCCGCCCGCGCCGCCCAGGGCCATGTTGCTCGTCGCGTGGTTGATGTGCTCGAGGAGCGACGACGGGCGGTGTAGGCCTTCGTCCTCGTCTGCGTCGGTCAGCGCGAGCGGGTACGAGTCGGACCGGCGCGACATGACGGAGAAGATGAAGCCGCTGGAAGAACTTGTTGTCAGCTGGGAAAACTTTTGCGTGGTTGTAGAGACGATAGAGACGCACATGAGAGTAAGAAGGAAGACGATGCCGAGACTGATCGCCAGCGAGATGAGGATGATGATGCCCAGTCCGAGGTAGTCTGTACCATCCCACCGCCACATTAGCCAGGCACGACTCCTTCCATCCATCCAAACCGCAAACTAACGCACGCTTGGTGTCAAAGCTGAACTTCCTCTTCGAGTTGATGAGCGCCGCGATTGAGCCCGCCGCGCCGCCGCTGCCGGTGGTGGAGACGAACGGGTGCCACAGCTGGCCATCGAAGAGGGCAGACGAGACGTCTCCGACGCCTCCTCCGAGGGAGAGCGCGCCGGATGTGAGGAGCATGCGGTTCTTCTCCATCGGGCCCGAGACGTCGTGCTCCTCCTCGAGCGGGACGAACATGAGCTGCTGGATGCCCGTGCCGGACTGCAGGGACGTCCTGTAGTCGGTCCAGCTCGAGCCGTTCCACTGGAGGAGGTACGGGTCGGCCCCGCTCGTCGCCTGGCCCGCGACCCAGATGCTGTTGGCATTCAGGTCGTCCGACGCGACAGCCGTCGCCGGGCCGGGGAGGTCGCCTGTAGCGCCGACGTTCGACCAGGTTCGCGAGTCGAAGTCGAACTGCGCGATGAACGCGACGCTCCCGCCGAGGGAGAACGAGCCGGCTGCGATGAGGTACTGCGCGTTGTCCTGCGAGGCGCCAAATTGAGCAAGTCAGTTACGTTTCGAAAGCGCTAAGGGGAAAGGGATGGTGAAGGTGGGATGGAAAGGACGCACCCCAGCGAACGCGATGCTCCGCACCGTCCCGCTGAGGCCAGAGCCAAGCGCGTCGAACTGCTTGGACGAAGCGTCCCATGCAAGCACACCGGGCGAGCTGACCGAGCCGACGCCGTTAAACTCGCCGGCGACGATGAGGATGTCCTGCGACGGGCGGGTCGCGAGCGCGTAGACGGTGCCGGTGCCTAAGTGACCGCAGCAAATGTCAGCCGTGCTCTCCTTGTTTCATGTCGACCAGAGGAGCCAACGCACCGGTAAGCGCATCCAAGCTCAGCCAGTTCTCCCCCTTCCAGTCGTACGCGCCCAGTCCCGTCCGGCCATCCCCGCCGTCCCCGCCTCCCTCAAGGCGGAAGTCGCCCCCGACGAACGCGTAATCCCTTACAACCGCAATCGCCTGTACAACACCATCGACAGTGACGCCGCCCGCGGGCGCGTCAACCGCGCCGTCGCGGTAGACAGCGAAGTTGTCTGCGTCCCCGCCAGCGGCAGAGAAGTTCCCGCCGAGGAAAGTCGGGCCATCCTCGGCGTACGCGCCAGCGAGGACCGCGGGTGCGGGTGCGGGGAACATGGGGATGCTCGGGGGGCTGGGGTTGGAGGAGGGCTGGCGTGCGGAGAGCCAGGAGAGGATGGAGGAGCGCGTGGAGCGGCGGCGGCGGGCGGAGGACGGGGAGCTGGAGGTTATGGACGGGGCGGAGAGACGCAGGCCTGACAGAGGCTTGATCCCCTCCGAGGTGAGGTCCGCCGCGCCGCTCGCGCTGTACCGGCTGGAGCCGCTTACGGCGCCGATGAAGAGCTGGTGCCCATCGGAAGTCGTCTGCACGGCGGACACATCACCGTACACGACGCCCTGGTCCGCGCCCCATGCTGCCCGCTTCGCGTCCCAGTACGCCGCGCCGCCGGTGGTGACCGCCTGGCTGCCCGACGCGTCGAGCACCGTCGAGAAGTTGCCCGACAGCCAGAGATTGTCGCCCGCGAGAGAGAGCCCTGCGACCGGCCCGTCAACCCCGCCTGCGACAGCCGCGAACGCGTTCGCAGACGGGTCGTATACCGCGATGTTGGACGCGGAGACGCTGCCCGCGGTGCGGAAGTCGCCGGCGAGGTAGAGCTTGTTGTCGTACACTGCGAGAGCATACACCGGGCCGTCGACGCCGTTGTCCGCGAGGGGGACGAGCGCCGCGCCGTCGTGCGCGACGAGGTTGGTGAAGGAAACGTTGGCGGAGGCGGGCGAAGCGAACGCGCCAGCGAGGAAGGTCGTCGACCCGATGCGCGCGATCGCGTGCACGGTCATGTTGCCCACAGCGGACGAGCTCGAGCGCAGCCCCAAGGCGGCAGCGAGGGAGATCGCTGCGCGGTCGGTGGGCGTCTCGGTCGAGTTGCTAAGCACCGCGCTGGCGTTGACTGCATTCCCGCCAAGCGCATACTCGTACGCGCCGAAGCCGACGCTCGTCGAGCGCAGCGTCGCGTCCGCCTGCTGGAGGACGAGGCTCAGCCGGTCCGCGACGATGATATACTGGTCGCCGGACACGGCGTCCGGGTTGGCCGCGAGCGTGAGCATGATGGTGGGGTTAAAGCCGTCCGAGGACGCCTCAACTGTGCCGGTGTAGACGTTCAGCTGTGCATCGTCGTCCACCGCCTGCGAGACGGTCGTGACCGTCGGGTCGGCGCCGGAGGACGGCGTGACGGTGACCTGCACGCTCGTCCGCGACGCGCAGTCGCCCACGCCCTGGCACCCCGGGATGACGAGCCGGAGGTGGTATACGCCCGTCGCCGAGACATACGGGGTGAAGGTGATGCTGGGCGCGTCTGCGTGGGAGATCGAAGTGGAGAACGTCGCGGAGAGGTACTCGGCGGTTGTGCCCGCGATGCCGGTCGGAGCGCTGGACTGGGTCCAGGCGCCGGACGTCGAGACAGAGGCGGTGTTGTTGTCGGCGGAGCACGTCGACCCGCCGTTGTTGAGAGAGGACACGGCATACGCAGACGCCCCGTCGCCGAGGACCTGCAGTGCGTCGAGGCCGGGTGACGCGCCGGTCCACTCGGACAGGTAGAGCTCGAAGCCGGTGAGCGTCTGCGGGCCGGCGGGGAAGAGGAAGTCGACGTAGGGTGCCTCGGCGGGGGGCGGGAGCGGGCAGAGGTTCGTGCACGTCGCGTTGGTGTCGGGCGAGGAGGGGTCGTTGTAGACGAGCTCGAGCGCGGCGTTGTCGGGGATAGAGACGATGCTGATACGCCATCAAGTTAGGGTGAGGAATGTATAAGAGGGGATGGGAGGGAAGACGCACGAGAAGCCCGTTGTCCCCCGGCCCTGGAAGTCGGTGTTGGCGAGGCGGAACCCGGCGACGGTGACGCTCCGGAACCAGCGGACGGTGAGCGTCCCCCCGTTCCCGTCGCGCATGATCCACGGGTTGCCGTCGGAGCAGACGAGGTTGTCCGGGTTCCCGTACGCGGCGTCCTCGTAGTTTGGCCCGCCGACGATCTGCGCGTCCGAGAGCGAGATGGGGGAGAGCGCCGAGGCGTAGCTGCCGATGGTGCCGTTTCCGGAGGGGGATGAGTCGGAGGAGGGGGAGGTGGTGGTGGAGTTGGAGGAGAAGCGGGTGGTGAAGGAGCCGGAGAGGAGGAGGGTGGACGAGTCGAGGGAAGAGAGGGAGGCGACCGGGCCGGAGAAGCCGCCGATGGGCGCGGGGGACCAGGAGGAAGACGATGCGGACCACATCGCGAGGTTCCCTCCGTAGCCGTCCGCGTCCCCCGCGCTCAACGGGCGCTCAAAGACGCCGCCGAGCCAGACCTCCCCTCGGTCATCATCGCACCAGAGCGCGTTGACCGGCCCATCCACGCCCTGCCCCAGCGGCGCCCACCCGTCCGCCTCGCTCCACACCGCGACGTTCCCAAGCCCCGTCCGCCCGTCGACCTCATCGAAGCTCCCCCCGACGTACACGCGCGAGTCGAGCTCGCACACGGCGCGAAACGAGCCGCCGGACGCGGCGGACCCGGCTAGGGACCAGGGATCAGAGGTGGAGCTCCGGGTGAGGAGATTCCCGGCTGAGGGCGAGGGGGCGGCGGACGCGTTGGGAGACGCATAGTCGAGGGAAGTAAACGCGCCGAGGAGGGCGGTGGAGCCGAGGGCGTTGTAGTTGAGCTTGGGGGCGGAGGAGGAGGAGGACTGGGCGGAGGCGGGTGAGGGGCCCGCAAGCAGGGCGAGCGCGACGA
>JTLS01000566.1:0-16795 GCA_000826855.1 Basidioascus undulatus
GGCGGGGCGGCGACTCCCCCGCGCTCGGCGACCGTGGACGGGTCGACGACGGTCGTGCGCACGCCAGGGCGCGACCGCTCGTCCTCGAACGACTCGACCCTCCTCCCGCCCCCCTACGCCCCAGCAGCAAGCGTAGCCGCCGCGTCTTCGCGGCTCATGACGCGCCAGCGCTCCGACTCGACCCCGCAGCGCCCGTCCCCCGCGCTCCTCCAGTCCGAGCCGGCCGAGGCGACATCCGCGACGCCGACGCCGTCCCTCTCGGACCACACTGTCCCGCGCCTCCGGCGCGCCACGGGAGACATCTTCACGATCCTCACCGGCGTGCTGAGCACGAGCTTCCAGCGCCTCGTCTCGACGGGGATGATCAAGGCGGACGTGGCGCGGCACCTCCAAGCTCTCCCGGTCCACCCGCGTACGCCCGTCCAGGCGCGCAGGCTCCTCGACGAGGCGGCGGGCGAGTGGCGCATCGAGTGGTCCTGCGGTCTGGGGCCCGGGCTGTCCAGCACTTCTGCGGGCGAGGTCCCGCCGAGCGAGCCCGCACTCGTCCTCCCCCACCCAGCGTGGAAGGCCCGCCAGTCCGGCTCGCTCTCCGCCGTCGCGTACGCCGAACACGCGCTCGCGCTCGTTAAGAATCTGTATTCGCATCAGCTCCGCGAGGTTCTCAAGGAGCGGACGAGGATGGGAAGGAGCGCGATCGAGTTTGTGCTGGAGGAGATCATGAAGGTCGTCGAGGAGAAGGTACGTTTCTCCCCTCCACTTCCATCTCATAGCGATGAGTCGACGCTGACTGAACACTGCTTCGATAACCCCACAGGCAAGCGAGGGCGCCCTCGACGGACTCGAGATGGAAGTCGCGTCGGTCGCGCTCCGCCGGATCTGACCCTCGCTCCTCCGCCTTTTCCGCCCCTCCACAAAAGCCCGGGGTCCTCGCCAGTCGACGCCCTTCCGCTCCCTCTCCGCCACGTCGCAGGCCGACCATCCCCATCCCCATTCCCCTAGACAACCCTTCCCGCCCATGCCCATCCCTTCCATTTTCACGCCCCGCCATGAGACTCCCACGAGCCTATTTACTCGCACTCCACATTCTTTCCCATCCCATCCCATCGTTTCGTGTCGCCGCAATCTTCTCATCCTCATCGTCGTCTGTCGCATTCGCATTTTCCCACCCACTCATCGTCATCGTCATCTCATCACCGCATCGACCTTGCATTTCCCCATTCTTCATTTCTCTTTCGCATCTCTCTGATTTTCCGGGTCCCCCGCGCACAGCACACAAAATGTCGCTTGCAATCTCCATTCTTCATATTTCGTTCTCATTCTCCATTCGCCGCATCGTCATTTCCTCTTTGGGGTTCATCTTCTTCCGGACTCTGCTTCTTCGGTCGGGGTTGGCTTCGGGCTTTCTGGGTCGTCTTTCGTTTTGCCTTTGGGTCTTGATCTTTGGGATCATATGTTGTTTTTGGCCGTGAGGTCGGCATGTGGGTCGCACGCGAAATATCATGTGGCATCCTTGTTCAGCTATGTGGTCGACTGCCGCGGATTAGATGCAACTCGCAATCGATTATTCGGGTTCAGGATGACTGTGTCGTTGGGAGTCACACTCGTTTGGTTCATGATCACTCGCGAGCTCAAGATTTCTCGGGCGATCGTCAATGCGGAGGGCTGCACGGGTCCGGCACGACGCCGCCGTTCTCCTCATAACTATGTCGTCCAGCGTTTCTCGATCTTACCCTCTACTGCCGTCCGAAGCCTTCATGAATGTCGTGTTATCACGAGAGCACCTTGGGATGATGTAGCTTGTCTGACTCGTCAGTCGCGACTCCGGATGTCCTGAATACTGACTAGAACTTCGACCTGTCGCGCTGCCGTCGCGAACTAATAACGGACGGCAGTTGAGCAAAAACGACGACTTGAAAAAATCTGGAGTGAACATCTTTTTGCTTGCACCAGACTTCAGACTCACAACATCGGCAGCTTGCACGCGTTTGGCAGTCGGCATGACTGCTGCGCTAGGGCGTCCTCTTCTCGATCAAGCTGCTCTTCCGTGCCAGATCCAAGGCCAAGTTTCTGGGAAAAACGTCTCCAAACCACATGCCAACGCCCGAAACCAGAGTTACAGCCGTATCAACATCGCTCCCAGCCCCACTTTCAATACCAGCTGTCTGCACCAACGCGACACAAAATGGTAGCGTTGCTCTCGGGAGCTCAAAAGACTAATAACGGGCCCTCCTGCGCTTGTTGATCCCGAACAAGCACTCGTCCTCGTCGTCGTCCGTGCGGCCGCCAGCGTCCGAGCCGCTTTCACTGGCGCTGGATGAAACGGCCTCGGCCTCTTCGTCGTCGTCGCCCTCCTCGTCGCCCTCCTCGTACTCGTCGCCGCTCCGGTCGCCAGCGGAAGATCCGCTTTCACTGCTGTCGGAGAGGTTGACGACCGACCGGTCTTCGAAGGAGTCGTCTTCAACGTCGTCGTCCACGATGGCCCATGGAGAGCGATCACGGCGAGACGCCTGGCTGCGGGACGTCGGGGCAGCGCGCGAAGTGCACACGCTGGAGGGGGCGGATGCGAGCGTACGGGGGCTGTCGGTGACGCGGGCGCTGCGCGACGGCAGTGGCACGCCGATCTGGGGCTCACGGTCGACCACGCGCACGGGGGTGCTTTCGAGCGGGATGAAGACTGACGTCTCTCCGCACCAGATGTCGTCCCCAAGCGAGTTTTTCCGAATGGATACCTAGTCAAAGCGTCAGCGCTGGGAGCAGAAACTGAGTGAAGCGGCAAGCAGCGATTGGAACGAAGCTGACCTCGAGCTCGACGTAGGAAATTGCACCCTTCTTAGGGCCCGCCGGAATATCCCTCAATTTGACGACGCCGTTCGCGTACAGGCGGTGCAGAAGACGCGCCAGCTCGGTTCGACGCAGGTTCGGAACGCTGCCGAACAGCTCCCATTCGGATGCGAAGTACCTCTTGATCTTCGTTCCCCGAAGCGTCTCGGCGACCTGGATGGCCGTCAGAGCGCGCCTTTCAACCTTCGCCTGGTACAGGAGCTCGAGCACAAGCCGGGCTTGCGTCAAGACGTTCTTGAGCTCGCTCGGCGAGTCGCAGACGTCGCAGCAGGGGACGCCGCGTTCAGTGCGGCCGGGATCGTACGCTTCGCTTAGATGCGCGAGGTGGCGTTCGCGGCGACAGCGAGTCGAGATGCAGTAATCCACGACCTCGCGTATGTCGCGCAGCGCGCGGTCTCGGATTTAGAGGACGTCTGCAACCTCGCGCCGGTCGGCGCGTTCTCCGATCGCGAGTACACCTGTGGCTGCGTGCTGGAGGTGGATGCGGGTGTTGGAGATGTCGTAGACTGGAGGCGGTGTATGAAACGTCAGAAATGAAAGAGCAAATTACCCGGCAATGAACGCACAAACCTTGGACGTCGCCGGCAAGCCGTCCCTTCCCGCGCGGCCGGATTCCTGAGAGCAATTTGGTCTCGTCAGCCAGAAGCGTGGAATACTGCAAGAGGCCGACAGACTTGGTAGAGGGTGGACAAGCTGGACAGGAGCTCATGGTGGAAGATGAATCGGACTGCAAAAGGAAGTTCAGACTTTGGCTCACAGGCGCATGTCCGCTACGGACTTACCGTCCGCTTTGTCGATGCCTGCTCGCGAGCCGTGTCAGTCAGAACGTGCTGAGAACAGTCGTCATGTAGAGATGAAAAAGACCCACCCATCCCAAAAGCCGTCGTAGCAACGGTTATGCTGCATCCCCCGCTAGTCCAGCGACGCTGCACTTCATCGCGCTCGTTGGCATTCAGCTGAGCATGATACGCCTCGGCAGAGAATCCCTTTGCGCGGAGCTTCTGTGCGACGTCGTCGCATTTCTTTGGAATCGAGCAATACACTATCTTATCCAGGTCAAGGAGAATGCAATATCAGATACGGTGAATGCGATAAGCACGCTTTGTGACAGGCTCACCGGTCTGGTCGTTAAACTCTACCTCGAGCATGGCCGCGATCTGGTCCAGCACGGAAGCTCGGCCGCCGCCCTTCATCAGGACCTTGTCTGCATGCCAACCAAAAGGATCATTAGTCAGTCTAGATTGCGTTCCTTATTAGTTTCCTCCATAAGCGACGCACAGTAAATCTCCTGCCTGTTCAATTTGCCGAGGACCTCCACGCAGCCCTCCATGCGCAGACTCTTCTCGATGTCGGTGCGAGTGATCGGCGCGGCGGTCGCCG
Organism: Basidioascus undulatus; assembly: GCA_000826855.1. NCBI lineage: Eukaryota > Fungi > Basidiomycota > Geminibasidiomycetes > Geminibasidiales > Geminibasidiaceae > Basidioascus > Basidioascus undulatus. Next base: position 4,222 of record JTLS01000566.1, read on the forward strand.
TGAGGGCGAGGAAGGGGACGTCTTCGAAGAGCCTCTTCACTCTGCGCAACGAGTCGAGGTTGCCGTACTCCTGTGCCCGTACATAACGGCCATGTCAGCGCAACGCAACGACGACCGAAAGGTATCTAGAGGAAATCAGCGGACCTGGCGGAAATCGGACCCCCACTGCTGCGTGCATATCGGTCAGCGCATGCTCCAATCGAGTGAAGAGACGACCAAAATGTTTACCTGGCTGACGCAATGCGCCTCGTCCACGACGACCCAGCTCCGCCTCTCCTTGCCCCAAACGCTCCAACACTCGCTGAAGCCGACCGGCCCCCAGCAACATCTCCGGCGGGCACATCAGGATCTTGACGCGGTGCCCCTCAGGTCCTTCTAGCTCGTCGAGGACCATCTGGTTCTCGTCCCCTCGCCAGCCGATGAGCGCGCGTGCGACCACGCAGTACGCGAGAAGTGCCGCCTCTTGATTCTGGATAGCTCACAACGTTCAGCCAGGTCAGCGGAAGAGTAAGAACGAAGGGGGACGCAGAATCAGCAACTTGCCTGGATGAGGCTCCGAAGCGGCAAGACGACGACGCTGAGCCCCTCAGAGACGAGGGCCGCGAGGTCGTAGAGCGACTTGCCCGAACCCGTTGGCAGGTTGACGAAGACATCCAGCCCGGAGTGGCGGCCGAACTGCTCCCGAAGCACACGGAGGAGGACCTCCTCAGAGGGTGGGGTGCGGCGCGGGAGCGTGGGGACGACGGACGTGGACGCGTCGGGCGGGCGGAGGACGTCGTCGAAGTCGTCGAAGTTGTCAGCGAAGAACGGACGGACGTCGTTGAGGCCTCGGAACTGCTCGGTTAGGAAGGAGCTACTCGCAGACATTGTGTTTCGCCAGTACGGAATATTGACGGCTCAAGGGCAAAGTGGATGACCATGCGCACGTTGAGTCGGCACCTGGCAGCCCCGACCCGCAGCCTCTCCTTCTCCTGCTTCTCCTGTTCTTCCAACCCAGAAGCTCCTCCTCCCGTTCTGCGAGCTTCTTCTCCAACGCCTCCAGCTTCTCCCGATTCTCCTCCCTATAGCGAGGAAGTCAGTGACGTTGGCCAGGGGCTCAGAACCGGGAGATGAGCGATGCGTACCGCACAACTTCCAATGCAGCGTATCTTTTGGGTCGTTGCTTTCCAGACATTTCCGTTGCGCGCTGAACCGCAATGATTGTTTGGGCGGTCTGAGGGGTGGACTGGTACCGCGTCAGCCGGGCACACCCTGTGCTGTGGAATAGGAAGCAAGAAAACTTACCACTTTCTACTCACGAAGGAGCGCTTCCTGGCATTTCAATACCGCTGGGAGAACGTCAGTTGCCGTGGTGTGAGGAGGAGTAGGCAACGCGAGCGACTGAGTGAGCGGGTGAGGAGGAGCGAAGAGGAGCGGAGCGTAAGAGAGATGGTTTGTGGGTAATGTGCACGAGAGGCAGCTCATCAGAAGCCTGTAGTATGGGGCAAAAGTACTTGATCGAGCACCGCTTGATCAATTCTCATTTCTGCGTGATTCCAGACGGGCAACGCCGTGATCCGCATACACGCGTTTCTGGGCACGAGCTCGTGATGAGCTCGGGAAGTTCCGCTGCAGCGGCCTGAAGCCCATCCGATCGAGGTTTGAGAGATTAGAATATTGGTGAATGGAGCACTCAAGGGGCATTGGTGAGACGCAAAAAACGGTGAGAGCTGCTCTCGTTATCGGTGGCAGGTCGAGCTTGAGGAGTGCGGACGCGTGCGCGTGCGTCGCGACGATCACGTTAGTGCGGACGACGTAGAATCTACGCTCATCGTCCATGGTCCACACCGACGGCATAGCGTGAGTCTGGGAAGAACAAAGAAAATACATGGAGGAAGAGGTAGAGCCCGAAAAGTACTGTGAAAATTGAAGTGTTCTGGGTCGCATGAGGCTGCGACCGGGCTTGTGCCCCGGGAGGCCCTCGGTTGCGCGCAGCTCGGCGGGCGGTGCGACACAGACACTTGACACAGCCCGCGCGTCGCCGCTTGACCAACGCCGCCATCCTTCGTTCAGTCTCCCGGTCTCCCACCTTTGCGCCTCTATTCTTCACGCCCCGCTCACGAATCTAACATGTCCGTGCTGGGGAGTACACGCCGTGCTCAAGATCGTACCGCTGACGCCTTCGAAATGGCTCACAGGTCCGCTCCGTACGACCCATACCCCGGCCCCTCCGCGCCCTCGGGCTCGAACCCACAGGGCGGCAACGTCCGTCCTTTCGAATCACCTATCTCGCACCCCCATTTGGAGCTCACGCTTTGGAGATGGTTCTACAGGCCAAGACTGCGGCCATCCAGGCCCAGATCGACGACACCGTCGGCATCATGCGCGAGAACATCACCAAGGTTCGCGGACGCGCCACGCGGTCTTTTCGCGCGTGTGGGGATTAGGGATGGGATTCTGATGTGGAATGGGCGGGGTGGATAGGTCTCCGAGCGTGGTGAGAGGCTGGACGCGCTGCAGGACAAGACCGGTGAGTCTGGCTCTTGGGTCCGCGTTGTCAGGGGCATAAGGCCGCGCCTTGGATACGGCGTTTTTGGTGCGCTCGGAAGAGGAGAGCGTAGTCTGTGGTAATAGAGGAGATTCTGGTGGTGGAGGATGGACTGGATGAGGAGTACAGGCGCTGGGCGGCGAGATTGGTGATTGACACTTCTCGCGACCCATAAACAGACAACTTGGCCGTCTCCGCGCAAGGGTTCCGCCGCGGGGCGAACCGGGTGCGCAAGGCAATGTGGTGGAAGGACACCAAGTGAGTGTTGAGCTTTCCGTCCACCGGGTGGGACGATGGCGGTCCGGCAAGGGCGGAGGGTGAGCTGTGAGGCTCGGCATGAAGTGTCGCGGTGGAGAAGGGACGTATCGGAGGGAAAGATCGCAGCGGCTGGCTGGGTTTCGCTGCGCGCATACTCCTGCTCCAGCTCGACGCCATTCTCGAGCACCAGGCAGCGCTGACCTGATCCTCTCACCTCCGCAGGATGAAGATCATCCTGGCGATTGGGATCATCGTTTTGCTAATCATCATCATCGGTGCGTCTGACTCGTCGCCTCACATCTTACCAACGCAAGACGCTGATTTTTTCCCTGCGTCCGCAGTTCCCATCGTCAAGTCGTGCGTTTAACCCTTGCCAACCAGCTTCACTTTCGCTCTCATGCTGACCCCACACACCCATCACAGCACGCAAAACAAGTGAAGCGCGCTCTCCCTCCGCGCGCCGCACTTCTCACGCCTCCTCAGGCCGCGTCCCGCCCTCCGCCCCGGTGAACCCGGTCCCTGGATATTTACCCGCTCGTCCCGTCCTCCCCCTCCCCTCCCGCCCTATTCTCCCAGCTGTATTCCTCTGTTCTTTTTCTTTTCCATGGCCTGTCTAGTACTACATGTTTCTTTCCCGTTTCCTGCTTTCTTGAGTCTTGAGAGTCTTGCCCCCCCTTGAACACGCCTGTTATTACCCTTGCTTGATACTACCGATCGATGTTGGGTTTTGACTGCCGTATATCTGCTATATGTTGGCGAGGCGGTGCTAACCAGGGAATAGTGTGCTCGTTCGTTGTTGAGCGAAATGCGGAGCGCGGCTGTGAACTTAGTAGCTGTACAGCCCAGTGGCAGTGTGGGATGTTTGATCACCGACGTTACGTTGCTGTTGGCTGTGTACCAAAGCAAACAATGAGGAGCAGATCGATGCCACGGAGCCTTACATACAGTAACAACGCATCAGCGCAACGCTCGAAAGCACGCAGCGAAGTCGACTCGACTGTTTGAGCTCTTTCCCGGGGGGTGTACGCCTGTCCATGTAGGTCAAGAACGAGAGGCACTGAGCGTGAAGACTGAGTCGAACGCTTTTCTCGAGATGATCGAGCGCGATCGGCATGAGACGTTTGCAGATGAAGAGCGAAGAGAACAGCGTAAGTGACGCGGTCAGGCGCCGGGCCCGTGTTCAAAGTGTCGACGAAGTACGCCTCCAAGATGTAATGAGAAAGAATCTCGGTCGCAAAGTCGAGGATGTGAAGCCGGCTGGAGGAAGTGAGCATGTTGCGGTGTCTTTGAGGGTGAAGCGGGTGATGACGGTGGGCGAAGAAGGGATGCAACAGCCTGACCGCCTCGACGTTCCAACCTGCTTCCGGCGAATGCCTTAGAAACCCGTATGCAGTGCCCTTACAAGGCTGACAGTGCAGTTACCCCTTTAGTCTGGGGCTTCACTCAATCCGCCGCTTAACCAGCATCAAAGGCAACGTGGGGCTTGCAGTGCACGTTTACTGTACCCTGTAAAAGGAATCGTTGAGGGATTCATGATAGAGAACCGTATGTTAACATCGTACTGGAGTGTATTCGGAGGAAGAAATGCCTCAATGGCGTGGAACCTACGGCGCGGGCGGCGGAGATCGACTCGCAGTGTTCTCGCGTACACCGCCCAGACACCACCGCCGCTGTCATGCTTCCTGACGTTCAGGATTCCAGCCACTCCTTCTCCTTATCGCATACCATTACAATCTCCTCCTTTCGCTCAATCAATTCCTGCCCGCATAGACCTATCAGGCCTCTTTGCAGATGCCCACCCCCTTCGACCTTCTTCCGCCTCGCGACGAGGATCATCCTTGTCCTGTGCCTCGCGCTTCTAGCGCTGCCTGCAAAGGTGCACGGCATAATGAACTCGAATACAAAATGTCCTAAGGTCACTTGGTGGGACTCCCCGCAGGGGCCCAACCCATGGTGCGTGCGTGGAAGATCCTGTGGAAGCGGCGGGACGAGCTGAATTCCCATTCGCGCGGGGCCACAGTTCTCTCATGCAGCAGGTGAAGAGGGCGTGTGATCCGAACTCTGGGTTGGGGACCCTTCCTTTTCTGATCGGCTTGAAGGGAGAGGAGATGGCGAAGGGGGTTGTTGACGGTCGGCAATCTTACGGCGGGCGTACAGCGCCTATTATCACGAACAACATGAACACGACAAACGTCGCTTTGTAAGTGCCGTTCTTCCCTTCATTCCGGCTTAGTTGGTGCTGAGATGCCCTCAATGTGGGTGGACCGTTCAACAGTGACAGCTGGACGTTCCTCCCCAACACCACGGCAGAGACGCAGTCGTGCGAGTGCACTTATCTGTACTGGAACCTCGCAATGTGTACGCATCCAACTATGACAAAGGACTGGATCTAGACTCAACCCCCGCTTCCCTTCTTCTCCACAGTAGCTTGTCCTATGTGCCACCAACTTGGCTGATCCAAGGCAGGAGCACAGCTTGACTCTCCGTTCCCCCCAGTAGACTGTGCTTTCATCGCGAAAGAGGCGCTGTACATCACGTACTCTACCTGGACCCAGTTTATCGGGGACTGCACCTCAGTCAACTCAGTGTACGTTTTGACCTCTTGCATGGAGCGGAGCCTGTTCTCGTTTTCTGAAAAATGCATGTCACACAGAGAGGACATCCCAGCGTTAGTATTCAGGACGTACGGAACCGACCGGTTCGCCCCTTAGATGTACTCGTCCGACACTGCGAATTCGTCCGGCGTGTGGTGAGTTACCACTCGCAACATTCCCTTACGACTGGCAACGTTGCCTTTGGCTTATCATAGTATGGGACGACAGGTCTGAGGAAAGAGCTGCGCAGATCGCGCTCGGCAACGCTTCCCTCTTCAACCACCTCCAGCCCTCCTGACACTCCGACCGATCCGGCGCCCTCTCCTTCGTCGAAGTGTATGCATTCCGTATTTTATGAACCTCTGACGCAGTGTCCTATAGCTAATCGCAATGTTGTGAACGCGCTCCCCAGCTTCATCGAACGTCGGCGCCATTATCAGAGTGGTCGTGGTTGCCGGAGCTGTCGCGCTTGCCGCGTCCTCGGACTGTGGTGGTGCATGCGGCAGCGGCGGAGGCGCAGGGGCTCTAGACAAGTCGCGCTTGAGTTGCAGGAGGAATACAGGGACCAGTCGATGACTTACGGTACGCCTATTACCCGACCATCTCTCCAGTATCGAGGCCATCACCGACGGATAAAGTTGTCGAAACGCCAAGTCCCCCCTGCCGCCCTCGAGACCGCCATTACCCCTTTGATGGAGGATGCTGTCCCTGCAGCCCAAACTTCGACGGGAGCGGGAGGAGGTCCTGCCCCGCTGCCCGCCGGTGCAGCTGCCGGAACTCGGAACCCCGACCGAGTGGACCTCCCGCACAGCAACCTGCGTGGGAGCCTCCGGAGGAAGATGCGTGGGTACGGCTGGCTGGAGGGCGCCTGCGGGAGAATCAGCGGCACCTGAGGGGGAGTGCAGCTTCGGCCACCGTCGGCGTATCAGGAGTGGTGAAATACATTGTGCTTTGAGACCAACGTCGCTGAAGGGTGTCATTGTTCTTGTAAAGCCAATGAAAAACGGCAAGGTCTGCGCGCCGGGAATGACATTCAATGTCGATCCTACAACTTGAGCGCACCACTCGAAATGACCATCTGCAAGCATGTAAACGGAAGCTTGCAGTGGGATTCCAGATCCCTCTTGACCATCCCACCTATATTCCACACATAGAATTTAACCATAAAATATGTGGTATTTCATTTTCCGGCTGGGATGTACTGGAGATGAACGTAGCGAATGCCTGATGCTTCCAGTGCAGTTCGAGTGGTCGCCTGTCTTCCATGACCTAAGCGCTCGCTTCGTCTTCTGACACCAACCGAAGCTTGCTGTTTATTTGGAACGGAAGGGAACCTCTTGCTGCAGCTGAGCCAGTCATCCCGGAAGACTGAGAAGGTCCTCCTGGTCATACCCTTCTCAGGGCGCCAGCCACTGCATAGAACTTGCAAGGATTCTCGCACGCATTTCGTTCTCTCCAAAGCATACACTTGTAGCGGTAATACATTCATTTCTTATTACTTGTTAGACACACTGAGAGAACCACCACAGTTCCAGGAGACACAACAGAGCCTGTTGTCATCAGGGCAGCTAAGAACGCAGCGTATAAAGTCTTCGTGGTCCACAAAGCGTATCGGCCAGCCCACACTTCAAAAGACTGCAGTAATACACCTACACCACATCTACAAGTACAGCCATTCACCATGTGCCCGGTCTGTGGCCTCCTTATAACCTTCGCCTTCGCCGGCACAGTTCTCGCTTTCATCGACCACAGCAGCAAGCCTGCCGAGGCTGAGGAGTCTACCGGGCCTCAGGAGCTCAAGGTCGGTAATGTTCCCATCCTTCGAATGTATACCTCCCTCGGGTGGTCTATAGACTGACAGCAATTCGCAGAACAACATCAAGAACGAGTTCAAGCCGGACACTCATCTGAGTCTCACAGCGACCACGAGTCCAAATCGTCGTTGACGAAGACGTCCCGCCTGGCCAAGCGCAAGAATGATATCAACATTCACAACACCTACGAGCCTGTGCATCACTTGCATATCGAGCACGAAGACGAGAATGACGAGGACATCGAGTACGAAGTGGCGCGCGAGGTGGAAAAACTCGAGAAGGAGCTGGGGAAGAGGGACTACGACAACGAGTGAGTCGGTGAAGAGCTCTCGTGTTTTTTTGGAAGATAGTCGGGTTTTGGTGCTGATGAATGCTTGTCGTGGATGATCAGAGTCGAGAACGCAAACGAAGTCTGTACGTCCGACGTCCCTTCGCCACCATCGGCCTTTTTCTTACACGCTCTGCATGGTACCTCCTCTCCGCTCAACATATTGACTCCAACCGCGACAAGCACGACTCGAAGTTATTCGAGGACAACTACAAGCTCTCTCGGCGTCGCTACGACAACGAAGTTGTCCGTGATCCCACAGCCTCTTCATTCACATCCTTCGCTGGACACTCGACGCGCGGCCCCTCTCCCGCATTACCTATCCAGAGCAGAAAGAACAAGGTCTACCAGCACTTTGAAAGCCACGATGACGAGCACCGCGGCTCCAAGCACGAATACAACTACGAGGAGAAGTAACGGCGACCGCCCGAGTCGCCTCAGCGCGCTCTCAAGACCTCACTGGTTTCTGTATTGGCTAGAATTTTTCGTTGTAAGATATGTTTGGATGACCTCAGAGTTCCCATTTCTGGTGTGGCTGAATTTTCGATTGCGTGCCGGAAACATAACATGCACGCTTGAAATCTAAGTGTGCTCGAGTGGCACCTAAGAAAACATTGTCTCAGCAAAGGCCACTACTGGGTCGGCTTCTGCGTTGTCTTCAACTTGATCCAGGACCACTCCATGCTGCAACATTCCGCTGAGCCCTGCCGTCATGCCCGACCTTCACCTCCTCCGTACTCGCAACCTCCCCCTTATCCCTTGCGGGTACAATCAATATCTCACCGGCCAGATTTCAAGATCTACTGGAACTTTTACGACGGGCTTGGACACCGTACTTGGGACTGGACACTTATCCGGCCGCAGACCGACTTCTTGCGGTGCTTGGAGTCCGCCCAAGTGCCGGAGCTCGACGAGCTCGTGAGGCTGGTCAAAGGCAAGGCAGCCTCGTCCTCTCTGAACGGGACAGGCTGAGGAGGGAGGGACTCTTATGAAGGGGATCGAGCAGGAGTTTGAAGAGCGTTGGATGCGGTTTTCACGCAAGTGGCAGCCATCTCGCCTAGTTCAGCACGTCGCGGGCGAGTGACATTCCTCCTCGCACCAAAAACGTCTCGATTTCAGGCTCAATGAATACTTTGCCCTTGAGTTTTCAGCAGGCTGGCCAAACGCCGCTGCCGTCTTTCGCCGGCTGAGCTCCCATATGGGGGGCGATGAGCCTGGCTTCCCGTAATCTGGCTGACGCAGAGAGAGGTGGGTGACAGCTTCCGAGGCAAGCAGGTTTGTCCTTCACTCACCAGCCTTGGGCTATTTGCCGTGTGCAAGGTTTTCCGATGTTGCTAGAGAGATCCCCTTGGATGGTCGCCGCCACGACGCTGCGCTTTCCGCCCTTTCCTCCGCAAGTGCCTCCCTCCGGAGGCGAAATCGACTATCCGGAAGCGCTGCGCATTGCTCCTCCGGATACCCCCTAGCAACATTCGATGCATTGATTTCGTCGTACTACCTCAAGCTTGAACGAGTCAGCCAGAAGCGGGCGCCAGCATCCCACGTTAGCTTTGTCGGTCGCTTCATTCGAAAGGTCTTGAAAAGGTGTTTGAGCTGGCACAGAAAAGTTAAAACGGTAGTGGTCATGCTTGGTCAGCCTCAAGTTTCAGTAGTTCCTGCATTACTTTGGTACTGTACATGGATCTAGAGTAAGTTAGGCTGGGATGTCACCAGTAACAGTTGCGTGTTCTAATGGTTATGATTTCTCTTTCACACTTTGGATACAGAGAAGGTTCCCGGTTCGATCCCGGGCGCGACTATCTTTTTCTCTTGCAGGCAGCTCACCGCAATTCCTTTTGACCGCTCCCGGCTCTGTTTTGTACCATCATTCAACCTCCGTGCAATGTTTTACTCAGACGTTTTCTGTTGCTGGGCAGGCAGGCTGCAAGCTACATATGTGACGCTAATTACTGTTCGACGTCGATCACAGCGCCCGGTCCTCGCGTTGTTGGCCGCCCGGACTTCCAACCTTCTCGCTCACCCACCAGCAGATTGGCGCCCTTCGTTGCTCTTCCATTCCCGGTTCTGCTGCTCCCACATTTACATCTTGCATAATGGCTGATGCCCTCGAGCAAGCCGTTCTTTCAGGCGCGCTCTTCGACGGCTCTCTCCAAGTCGATCCCGAGCTCGGCCGCGAGCCCATCCGGTCGCGCTCACCCTCCCCAGAGCCCAACACCGACGACGAGCTCGGGTCCGATCTCGACCCCTCTGATCTGCCTACATCTTCTTCTCTCGCGCCGGGTCCGCGCACCGGCCCCCAAACAGGCGTCAAAGGCGTAATTCGCGACCGGGAACTGCACGACTCTGCAGTGCGAACCGCGGCCGCGCGCTCGGTGGACGAGGCCGCGGCGCGGCTGCGAGGGATGGCGCTTAGTGCGCGGACGTATGCGGATGACATGGAGGCCGAGAAGCGGGAGCTGGAGGAGCGTCTGGCGTGGGAGCGCGAGGACGAGGACGAGAGGAAGGCACGCGAGGCGTACCGCCGCGCGAGGATGCGCGAGCTGCGGCGCGAGCCGGATAGCGGGCGGAGGGTGTTCGGGCATTTACGGGAGGTCGACGAGAACATGTTTATCTCGGCGCTGGAGGACGAGGATGAAGACGTCGTGGTGGTGGTGCTTTTGCATGAGCCGGTGCGTTCAACTCCACTCTTATCGCTTCCCTTTCCTGCCTCGCTTGCTCACGTTGGAGGAAACATTCCGACCTTGCTATATTTTCCAGTCCATTCCGAACTCCCTCACCCTTACCACACACCTCTCCACGCTCGCCCCGCTCCACCCTCACACCAAATTCCTGCGCGCCTCTGCGCGCTCGCTGGCGTTCGGCATCGACAAGCGCACAGGCCAGCCGGACCCCGACATCCTGCCCACCTTGCTCATCTACCGGGCTGGCGAGCTCATGGAGACGCTGGTGCGGCCTGATAGAGGTGGCGCGAAGGGCGTCGAAGGAATCGAGGCGCTGCTGCTCAGGTGGGTGGTCGCTCTAGTAGGAGACTTACAGATTCTGACTGACAAGCCTCGCACGGTTATTGTAGCCACGGTGCGCTGGAGAGAACTTCACAACAAGCGGCGCTGGTGGGCGACCTCAGCGATGAGGGCGACGACGATTGATGCGTTGCGATCTTCGCTCCAACGACCCCTCCTTCCTCGCTTATCTCTCCGCCCTCGCTCCCTATCCTCCTCTACCGCACGACATCCGGGCACCTCGCTTCTTGCCTTCATCGCGTGTACCTGCATTACCCGCAACAGCATCGTTACGCACCGGTCGCGCGCCCCTTGGCACGTCCGCTCAATCATCAAACTTGCTCTTTCTTCCTCCACAGCTACCAGCCGCTGTGCGTGTGGGTCTGCTGTTGAGTCGCGGTCCTGTGAGAAATACATTCAATCCAAGATACCGCCAGCGATTCATGCATACTGCGAAGACCAACAAAACAGCCAGCGCTACACCGCATCAGGGGCCTGCCGTGTGCTCAGACCAGTCCATCCCCCCCTCAGGCTCCTCCCCATGCCGTTCGTATGCAATTTCACCCACTCTCCAGACCGTCTTCTTCTGGGCAGCCGGAGGTGTCGCCAGCTGATCCCACGCGTCTCCTCCCCCTCCCCGCCCTCAAACTACCACCACTCATGCTTCCCGAGTGTGGGCATGAGCGAAACTTGACTCCAGTTAGAGGTTGCTGCCGCCGTAGTTCCCGACTGATAGCGGTGGGGCATCGCTCTCGAATGCTCAGTGACGATCGACGGCCATGCACAATTTCCGCTGAAGAAAAGACTTCCACAGCTGCGAGATATCGGCGGGCGGTGCACGGGTGCGTGGTCCGGCCATGCACAAGCGGCGAGCAGGAGGCACTGGGAAGAGCAGCAGTACGTTGTCCCTGTGCACAAATCAGAGCGCAATGCGCAAATAAATAGTGTCCGGAAGCCCAAAATGATAAGAGGATAGTGGGGATGGAAGTCAGGGTTCGATCGGCGCGGAATGGTCCACGATCTCGTTCCACCTGTCCTCCCCAAAAAAGCATGTCAGCACGGGGTCTAACAGCGGCAGATAAAGAGAAGTATCAAAACAGCAAGGAAAGGAGAAGGAAAGAGGATTTGGGGAGGGGCCGAGTCAACACGCACGTAGGGAAGAAGCTCGGAAGCGCCTCTGGCCTGAGTTCCGGCCACCTCCCCTCCATCTCCCCGACCATCAAGTCGAACACGACCTTATACCCCTCCGCATTCAAATGCAGCCCGTCCAGCAGCAGCCCGTCCTCCCACCCCTGCACCCCGCTCACCGCCCCGAACACATCCAGCACCCCAACGCCCCGCGCCTGCCCGACCTCACGAACGACCGCAGCGTACGCCGCGGCATCGCGGTCGGGGTATTTCTTCGGCGAGCACGACGGGGGCGTGAGGAGGAGGACGCGCTGCGTTGGGGGCAGGAGCGCGAGGAGAGACCGAAGGTTGCGCGTGAAGTCCGGGAGCGGGACGTGCTGCGGTTGTGGGAGAGCGGCGGCGTCGTTGGCGCCGATCCAGATGGTTAGGAGCTCGATGGAGGGGTGGGTGTGCTGCAGTGCGGGGTAGAGCTGTGGGGCGTGGGATGATGAGAGGTGATGGAGTGGAAGAGAGCGGGGGTGGGGGAGGGCGCACGCGCTGCAGGACCGGGAGGGCCCAGGCCGTGTTGTAACCTGAGAACCCGCGGTTCACGATGTCTAGTTTCCGGACGTAGCGGTCTTGGGGAAGCAGAAGAGGAGTGAGCTGAAAAGAAGGGTGCAGGTAAGAGGAAAAGAAGACGCACCCCCCAGCCGTTGCGCCAGCCCGCCCTCGCGCCATCCATACTCCGTCAGACTGCCCTTCTCCATATGGCTCATCAGCACTCCCACGACCCTTGGATAGGCAGTTGGTCCAAGCGCACCTGTCGCCGAACAGGACTATCGCGCCCGGCCCCGCATCGCGCTTGTTCGGGGAGGCAGACGCGGGCGCCCAGGAAGAGGGGAGAAAGAGGATCGCGAGGATCGCGAGGAAGGAGAGGGTGATGAGCA
>JTLS01000567.1:0-16790 GCA_000826855.1 Basidioascus undulatus
ACTTGCGTGTTCGTCGAGACAGCGATCCGACGTCGAACAAAATAACGGCAGAAACACGTCAGGCGAGATGTCAGGCGAGATTGGGCCGCCGGGGGCCAAGTCTTTGACTTTGTCCACATGCTCTACCAGACGGTGAAGTACCACACCAAATATGGGAAGGCTTTCTCTGAGCAGTTCCTCTCCACCATTGGCATCCTCATGGGAGACCCCAGCTTGCCCGCGGTGTTCATCCTCTGCATCTCGGACTTCACACTCCCAGAGGATGCAGATCTCGGCACCTCCTTCATGCGGATGATATGGTGATCACGTCCACCTCGCTGGAGGGCGTCCAGCACAAGCTGAACATGCTCCGCCGACGGGCTGCCAACAACTTTGTAGATGCCAACCCGGACAAATCCGAGTGGATGGCTTTTGGGAAGCTCCCGTCTCCTCCGCCCACCTTCCACTTGTGCAACCGCCCGATCCGGTAGAAAACTTTCACAACATACGTTGGGTCTCAGGTGTCCTCTGACCCAAGGTGATCGTTCTTCCACTGGCACTATGAGAAGGCCAACAAAGCCCACAAAGTCGGCCTGTCCTTCTTCTTCCTTGAGCCATACATTGGCCAGCTGTCGCCCACCCATACGATCAAGCTCTACAAAATACTTGTGGATCCGCACCTCATCTCTGCATACGAGGTTGCCATTCCCTCCACAGTGGCTGAGCGCAAACTCCTGGAGGACGAGCAGCACCGGTTCATCTGCGGCACGCTACGGGTACACTCCAACAGCCTCACCCCTCCCTCTCTTCATGGAGACGGGCCTGCCTTCTCATGTGCCTCCGCTACATCCTGAATGCAGCGAAAGAGGAGCACCCTCATTTTACACGGGCAGCCCTGCTCGACAGCATGCAGCTCGCAGATTGGGGGAACAAGAGCTTCTTTTCACACGTACAGGGAGAGGTTGCACACTATGGGGGACACCTGCGGAACAGCTGACCAATCACGGCGGACCACATCACTGAGGTCTTTAAGCAGCTCAAGGCTAGCTTCCGGGCCCTTATTGTGGAGAAGAACCTTTCTGTCCCTTGCTGCCATCTGCTCCAGGGGCGCAAGCTGCCATGGGACTATAGGGAATACCTGAGCATCCCTGAGTCCAGATTGAAGTTCACGGCTGCAATAAATGCTTTGGACTGTTTGTCGATCGAGTAGTTCGCCTGTTTCGGGCTGATGAGATGGGAGGTATCCATGCCCTCTTACTTTTGAAACACAGACATTTCAAGTCATGGACCATTTGCTTCATTCAAGCCATGCCTGAGCCGACAAACGGTGGTGCTTGAATACATCCAGGCGAAGCCTCAACCGCAGTCTTTTAGGCGCCCTTGAAGAGCTCCCCATATCTAGCCGAGACTGCAATTTCTACTAAGCCGACGACAACATACTGTCCCTGGGTGTCTGGACGCGCCCGTGTACAGGCAACGGTCACAGTAACAGCAACGGTAGACACCGTGCATCTTTGCGTCCAGCGTTCTCGCTTGTCAGTCCAGCGCGCGGCTTTTACATTCTTGCCTTGAGCTCAAAAGAGACCTTCTAGTGATGTTGATAGTGCAACGCGGGTTCAAGAAACGTCACATAATCATACGCGAGATGAAAACCACCCACTACAGCCCACCCGCAGCCACACGATGTGCACCTCCTCACTCGGCCACCTTCAGCCCCTCGAACGACGCGTGGCCGATCGACTTCCAAAGCACCGCCATCGGGTCGATACCCGGCTTGCGCTCCTGGATGTTACCCTCAGCGTCCATCTCCCCGTACGACTCTTCCTCGGGATACTCGCCGCCCTGTTCCATGCCGACCTCCGCGTTGGTCAAGCCGAGTACGATGAGAAAGGGCATGGAAGACTCACCTCTAGGAAGACTTTGAGGAGCGCAGCCGAGTAGCCGGAGACGAGCGCCGTGCCTGGAATAGTCGAAGTGACGGGCTTCGAAGACGTCCCACCGAGGTTCCAGAAGACCTGCGAGATTGTCGAGCAAGCGTCAGCGCGCTGAGACAGGAAGGAAAGTTGTTCTGGTCGATAGACTCACCAGCTCAGGCAGCTTGTAGCCCCTCTCCTCAAACTCGAGCTTGACCAGCTCGAAGTGCGTTTCGCCGTACGATGCGGCCTATCAGAGGGACCATTGTGAGCATGGCAGTCCATATCGGGACGAGGCTGAATGGTGGGGACGCACCTGCTCAAACTCCATGTCGGAGAAGATGAAAAGGCGGCCGATCATCTGCTCGGGCGGAAGCTGCGCGGCGAGGGCCTTGTTGAGAATAAGGTGGAATAGCGCCACGATGCTGCAAAAGTGGAAAGAAATGCGTTCAGTAAGCCGAGTCTCTTCCAGATGCGTAAAAGGCGGCATTGCTCACTCGGTGTTCATTCCCCACTCGGCGCTCTGTAGCGTCTGCACCTTTTGCTGAAAGGTCTGGGACAGGTCGAGCGTGACGAGCGAAGGCTGGGCCGAGAAGGTGAGGAAGGTCCCCTGGAACGGCGGCTGCGCGATCTGAGCGAGGAGGAGCGAGAGACCGATCGCGCTGTCCATCGGGGTGGTACCGTCCTTGAAGCTGATGGAGAGTCTGTTGTCAGAGCGCAGACGCGGGAAATGACAAAAAGGAAACCGAAACGCACCGAGGAGACCCCATAGACCCGGAAACGTCGGCGACCGCCAGAGCGTCGGACAGCGTCCCAGCCTCGGCTACGGACTGCACGAGCGCCCCCCACTGCGCCGAGATGACCTCGCCAAGCCCGATACCGTCCCAACCCAGCTGCAGGTTCCGCATCTCGGCAACGAGCGACGAGGGCGTGAGGGCAGCGCCCGCGATGTTGCGCTTGCCGAGCGCGACATCCTTGAGGTACTCCTTGAAGCGCTCGCCATCGTGTTCCAGAAAGCGCGGCTTGAGCGTCTTCATCGCCAGCGATGGCACGCGATCGTAGCGGATGCGGTCGTACGTCTTGGCCGACAGTTGGCGCTCGACGACGTCGATGTGGGCGCGGAGCGGGGAGAGGTACGCGCACTGCAGCGAGGCGAGAGCAGCGGAGAGGGAGACGTCGGGGAAGAGGAGGGCGGCAATGGAGGAGGTTATGAGAGTCTGGCGATCGGCGGACTTGTGAGGGGAGGGGGTCCATTTCGCTCCGAGCGAGATGGGGACGGGCGTGGCCGACGTGGACGCGGAGGAGAGGGCGGCCTTGTCGGCGAGGAGCTGCGTTGCGAAGATCTGGGCGACGCGGATGTGCAGGAGGCGATACCTTCAAGGAGGGAAAAGGTCAGCGCCAGCCCAAGGAACTCATGAGAAGCTGACTGATGACGTACGAAAGATCCTTCCCGTACAGCTCTTCGACGTGAGCTTCCCGCTCTGCCTTCTTCTCCATTCTCTTCTCCCTAGCCTGCTCGCGCTCCTCCTTCCCGCGCCGGAGCGACTCCTCGACTCGCGCCGCCTTGGTTCGAGCGTACTCCTCCTCGTCCATGGCCTTGAGGGCCTCGTCCTGCTTCCGCTTCGCCTTGCGTACAGGAGCGCGAGCGGTACGGTCGGACTTGGAGCGTCGGTTCGGGCGAGAGTCGAGCGAGAGCGCGTCTTCAATGTCCGCGTCGAGACGAAGCGCGGAGGAGGATGCGAGAATGAGAATGTTGAGGAGATCCTTGTCTGATACGAGCAATAGAAGTCAGCAATGCTCCATACCCGAAACAAGCGTGTATTGAAAGTCGACTCATAGTAGCCAATCGACCGGGCATTGAAGGAGTCCGGCACGACGTCGTCCTCAAGCTCGACGACTCCCATATCGTCCTCCTCGGCGTTCTTCTTCTTTGCTGGCTTGAGCGAGGTAGGCTTGATGATGTGCTCGAGGTTCGCGAGGAACGTCCGCGGGCTTTTCTCCCTCAGCCAGCCGAGCGCGCGGTAGAACGTGATGCGCTCCCCCTTGCCGTTCGGGATGGAGCGGGCGTGGAAGATTATCTTGAGCGTCGCGAGGGGGTTCTTGCTCCATGACCCTTCGAGAAGGGAAGTGAGCTGGGCGCCGTCGACGGTCGCTTCGAGCGAGTGGAAGAGGTCGAGGTGGGGGTCGAGCGTCGAGATGTGCGTGAGACCCGCGTTTTGAGTGAGATGGAGGTTCGTGGATGGGTCAGGAGCAGGAGTCTCGGCCTTAAGAGCGGCGAAGAATGGGCTTGTCGCTGCGAGGGTCGTATCCCAGACGCGTCGAGGCGCAGACGCCGACGTGGGGGCGCCGGCGGGCGGGGAGAGCGGCGATGTCGAGGTCAAAGGGAGCTGAGCGAGAAGCTCCGCGTAGAGGTCAGCTGAATGCAGCGCGGCGTCGAGGTGAACGTTCGACGACTGAAACGACATGATGTGGTGATCGTAGCAAACAGTCAGCGGACCGAGTATCTGCTGAAAGCACGAAAGTTACCACAGGAGCGAAGGCGGCGGTGGGGAGAGGCAAGAGCCAAGGAGTCACAGCACAGCTTGCACCCGAGGCATTGAATCGGATCCTGATGTGGCACTGCCTTCAGCGTTCTTTGTCTTGGGCCTTTCGACATCAGAGATGTCAAATTAAACTGTTCCACTGATTGAATTCCAAACGTCGCTTTCCATTGACGAGGCAGGTGCTCGACGACTGTGCAGTACTCGGCTGCAATCTTCACAACGATTGAACGATCCCCCCCTTCGGACGTCAGTGTTGTTCCCAAATCCTGGTAGAGAATTTGAATCTGAAATGTTTTCCTTTTTGTCCCTCTGCTAAATCTAAGTCAACCTCTTGCTAAACCGCTGCTAAATAGTCATCCAAGAGGCAGGACCGACCGACAGGGACACAGATGGACCTGATGCGCTTGGACGTGTCATCGGAGGCTCATAAGATGTCTTACTTCCCTGTGAGAGGTTAAAATATATTAAATCCGGAGGCGCTCTGGAACTGGCTCATTGGCCTGAACGGGAAAAGCTCCGGCTCGCGGAGTCCAGCGTGAGGACACAGAAACCGAGTGTACCTGACGAATAAATGGCAGTCTGCCGCCGATGACTTACCCCAAAGCTGCAACACTCGAAATAATTACCTCGGTACACTCTCGTTGGTGATGTTGTGGTTTTGCTTCAGGTCCATCTCATGACATTGCTAGTTAGCGCCAGGCGTGCAAGGAGCATGTTTGTCGAGGATGCGATCGCCATCTTGCGCATGTTTGAGAGACTTCTAGAGTTCACCCAGTGGTGCCAAGAGAATTTTTCTGACGCTGGAGCAATTCTCTCGAAGGGATTGCTGCGAAAGTGCTCGGGGACGCACGCGCTTGCTTTCAAAGTGAGGATCGCAGCCAGCCGCCGCACACATAAAGGTAGGACGGCGTGTCATTTCCCTCTCACCATCACCACAGCACAGCAGCCACCGCATCCATCCCACAAGACATCCACAATGCTCTCCACTGAGCAGAACAAGGCGGTCATCGCGAAGTACTTCGAGGTAACGATGCTGGTCAGAGTGTACGTTGGCTCAGTCGACTAGCCACCTGCTCGGTCTGCAGGAGTACTGGGGGAAGGGCAACGTCGACATCGTGCGCTTCTTCTGCCATCCCTCTTTTTGAGACGGTACTTAACCTGCTTATGACCTGCCCCTTCCAACAGGTTGACGAGCTCTGCGCTCCGGACTACCTGATTCATTACCCGATGCACGGCCCAAAGGTGCGCTGCTACGATTTCCCAAGCCCTCAATGTTAGCCACTCTTATACTCATGATGGCACTGCTTTCATGTCAGCACGGCCGCGAAGCGTCGAAAAAGATGCTCTCCGACTTCCGTGAGGCGTTCCCCGACCTGACCTTCTGGGCGATCGGCCCGCTCATCGCTGAGAACCTGCCCGAGGGCGAGTTCGTCGTCGGACGCTGGGACGGCGGCGGAACGCACACGGGCGTCCCGTTCTCGGACCTCCCCGTCGGCTCCCTGCCCACCCTCAACTCGGGCAAGAAAATTCGCTTCACGGGCACGACGGTGTTCAAGCTCAAGGACGGCAAGATCGTCGAGGAGATCGGAGAGGAGGGCGCGTTCACGGCGCTTCAGCAGCTCGGGCTAGTTCCTCAGGCTTGAAGATTACCTCGGACACATTGAATAAGCCATGGTAGATGTCTTTTTGGTTGCGCTCGTGTGTCTGCCTGTTTTCCCGTCTGTCTCCCTTGCCTGCTTGCGCGTGTATTCTTCCACTGGGCGACAGAGCAACCGAGGGATTTGAGGGTTGGAGTACACCACCAAAGAACGTAATTTACACAACCCCTATTAAAATTGAAGAAATATGCAAGTAAATCTGCCCATGGTAACCGAGGCAGGACGAGCATGGCGGTGAGAACGTCGACTCAAGTTGCCTTCTGACGAGCTGGCAGTCAGACCAGCTGTTTCGTACAGACAGACGATTTACGCATGTCCTTCACACAGCGAGGCATATTTTAATGTCAATAAGGGAAACTTAAGCCTGCTTGTGAAAGCACTCATGCAGTTGGCGAGCGCACCCTTCTTGAGAGGCTCGCATCCCGACGGATGCTAAATTCTGGTGGTGCACCCACGAACTCGGCTCCTCCGAAGTGCCCACGTTGAGTGGCTTAACAAACCCTCTCCTGATCTACTTCAGTGATAACAGTCCCCATAAACAAACGCCGTACCCCTTCATCGCGAACCGACAGCGAGTCCAATCCCCGTTGACGCCTGAGACAACGCCACTGAGCCTCGGACCGACTCTCGTCGCCAGGTCCTTGGTTCTCGGTTCTCGCTCGGCCTTCCCTCTTCTTGCCTCTTAATTTTTTGCATCCCTACATGGTGGTGGCCAGGCGCCGGCGGCTTCGGCCCCAGTGATAAAGGGGAGAGGCACACGTGCAACGATGATGGTGAGGTTGATAATACAGAAGAGACGACAGCTGTCACGAAGAGGCGGATGCGCTTTATACATCCCTGTTCATTGGGAGGCCGAGTTTGAGACGTGATCAAGAGAATGAATGCACGGGCGCAAAGAGACTGGTGCTCGACCTCCCCATCTCCCGCGGCACTCCGGCCTCCTACCTCCCCCGCGCACCCCGCCTCCCTCCACGCGGCGCTCCGATGGCTGCTCAACGAGAAGCGCGTGATCCTGGCGAAGGCGAAGGGAGAGGCGGCACCGACTGGAGGCGAGGCTGGCGGAGGTGCAGTGGGTTGTTGATGGCCGAGTCAAACAGGCGTATCGGGTCCCTCGCGATCGCTTGGTTGCGCTCCACAGCGACATCCAGCACGCGAGGCGTACCACAGACAGCTTTTTTAATTGAGGTGAATCTCGATGAAGCGTGTGTGCATGGAGAGAGCGGAGGAAGAGGATGCGGCGGCGAGCTTGAGCAGCGTGTTCCACTTTCACGTGGTGCCGTGCTCGCGCCGGCCCTTAACCAAAAGCGAGGCACGCATTAAGGCCTCGCACTTCCCAACCGGGTCGCTTCCACGGATGTTCCGCCCCGCACCTCCACTTTCCAGCGTCGCGCTCGTACGCGTCCTGCTTTCCACCCGTTACGTTGACCGCAGAGCCATGTCGAACTTGTGCGCACATTCCCATGATACATGCACGAGAGCACTCATCATGAATGCGATACGGTACGCAGGTACATCACTGAACCTCACTGCACAGGGAAGGTGGCTTTGGACACCACGGTGGGCGAGATCGAGGTGCGCTGCTCGTATTGCCGTCCGAGCGCGAGAGTTTAGGATAGCTGACGCTTGAGGACGATGGGGATTGCAGATTGAGTTATGGGGCAAGGTACCGGCTTGAGAGCGGGCATGAAGGCGCGGCGGCACGCGTGAGATGGGAGGCTGATGGAGAGACTGGGAGGGGTCGTGCAGGAGGCGCCGAAGGCCACGAGGAACTTTATCGCGCTATGCATGGAGGGTGAGTCTTCTTTGTACTTAATTTGCAGCGGACTGACAGACCTGTGCGGTCATCAGGGTACTATGACAACTGCATCTTCCACCGGTCCGACTTGACCTGCTCCCTCCTTCGCTATGCCACCCCGCGCCTTAATTCCTTCCCCTTTTACTCCTCAGAGTTGTTCCCGGATTCATTGTCCAGACTGGAGACCCTACCGGCACGGGCATGGGCGGCGAGTCCTTCTACGGCGGTATGTACCCTTTTCTCCAGATCTCTCCGCTCCTCAAGCTCAAGCCTTCGCATCTCGCCCTCTCCTCAACCTTCCAGAGCCATTCGAAACCGAGCCGCACCAGCGCCTACGATTCAACCGGCGCGGGCTTGTGGGCATGGCGCACACGCTCAACCCGGACGAGGGCGGTGCGAAGAGGGGGACAAACACCAGCCAATTCTTTATCACCATGGATGCGTGCGTCCTCCAATCTCCCCTGCCTTTCCCTTCTTTTGTTTATTTATTCCTTGGTACTTATGATGAGATGGCGGGTGTGAAGGACACCCGAGCTGACAGGTAGCAATACCTTGTTCGGGAGAATCGCGGGCGACACCGTGTTCAGTGCGTTCCATCGTCCCTCCGCCAACAACCTCCATCTAACCTGTCCGATTTCACCCCATCCAGACGCACTCAAAGTCGGCCAATTCGAGACAGACGCGGACGAGCGACCTCTGTAGTGCGTGTGTTTCCCACCACCCATCCCTTTTCCTCTCCTTCGCCTCTACTAACCTTGATACACCCAGCCCTCCTAAGATCCGCTCCGTCCGAATCCTAATCAACCCCTTCGAGGACATCGTCCCGCGCATTACTCCCGCCGAGCGCGCCGCGCAAGCTGCCGCGCGGGCTGCGCGCGCCAAAGAGCGGGAGCAGGAGATTGCGAAGCTGGAGCGGAAGAAGTTGAAGAAGTGGGTCCTCTCCGCTTCCACACCTCTTTGCGCGTGTCTGACGAAGAGGGGGTGGGAACAAAGGAATGTCGGCCTGCTGTCCTTCGGCGAAGAAGCGGAAGCGGAAGACGCCGCGCCCTTGACGCTCAAGGCCAAGGTCAAGTCGTCCCACGACCTGCTCGACGACCCGAGCCTGTCCAGGACGCCCGAGCGCGACATCGGCGGCGTCGTGCCTGGCGTCCCGCAGGGCTTGCCGAGGGAGGCGAAGTCGCGGAGAGCGACGGCGGAGGAGGAGGGGAAGGGGAAAGAAAAGGAGAAGACGGATCTGAGGAAGCTCAGGGAGGAGAGGGAGAAGGCGATGCCGGGTTCTGCGTGCGTGTTCATATCTGGTCCCTTTACTCCCTCTCTCTCAAGGATGCATTGCTGACTTTTCCTCCCACTACAGAGCGGCACGCCGAGCCGAGATCGAGCGCGCCCAAGCAGCCATCCGGAAGCTCGACCGCCGCCGTCGTCGGGGGTCCGGCTCGTCCGCGTCCTCCGACTCTTCAGACGAGGATGAGGCGCAGCGCAAGAAGAAACTGAAGCCGGCCGTCTCGTACCTCGACGAAGCGCGCGCAGCGTATGTTCCGCGCGGGGCAGCGCCTGCGGGCCGCAAGGCGAAGCGCGAGAAGGAGGACGGCGTGCTCGGGAGGCTGAAAAGCTTCCAGGCACGGTTGGGCGGGGTGGCGGTAGCGCCCGAGTCGGAGGATGAGGGCAAAGGGAAGGGGAAGGAGGAGGAAGGAAAGGAGAGGGAAGAGGGTGGAGAGGAGAGTGAGGGCGACGATGAGGGTTGGATGAGCCACATGTTGAAGAGCAATCAGGCGGCCGAGTTGGAGGCGGAGCAGGTCCGTCTCTCCTTCGTTCTTCTTCCTCCCCTCTTCCTTCACTCTCGCTCAAACACCCCGCTCCGAAACTTTAGGTTCGCCGCGCCGAAGCAGAATACGACGTCGTCGACCCGCGTGCCAAGGCGCGCGCGCTCCAGCGCGGGAACAAGGACCGCGACCGCGTTGGCCCCGTCGCGGGCGCGTCGTTGATTACGCCCCATGCGCGGGTGTCTACGGGAAGGAGGGACGGTGGAAGCAACAGGAGGGACAGGGGCGCGGACGTCCCGGGGACTGATAGGTGGGAGAGGAAGTTGGGGTACGGGGGTGGGGAGCGAGGTGGGGGCAGGCGATAGAGGAAGGGGAAGGATGCATGGGGATGCCGAGGTAATGGGAAGGCGTTGTCAGTTGAGTGATTAATATTCTGGCTATGAAAGCCTGAAGGAAACCGCTCTTCAACACTCCGCCATGGAGATGTGTGCGATCCCCTGCCGGACAGGACTGCCGCATTGTTTTCAGGACTCTGAACGGCAACTATTGCTATAACGCCACCAAACAGTTTACCCGATGCTGTGCAGTTTGCAACCTGGTTCTGTATTGCGTGCTCTTGCTGCGATGGGTCAGCACGGTTTTTTCATCCCTAGCTCCGCCGGGGTCTGCAGAGACTCTTCTGGCTTTCTGTTCTGTGATGAACCACACGACTTAACATGCAGGCTCAACTTAGGGTGGATAATAGATTGAGGATAAGCAGTTAAGGTACTTGCCCTACGGAGTATCTGGACCTGCGCTTGGGCATGCTGCTCTTCGATGATCGACGTGGTGAAATACCTCCTATCATTAATATGAGCAGAGGCCTTCAAATTTTGGCGCCCTTTGCACTGAGACTGCGTGGTCTGGACACCATGTTCGTGGAAGATCGACCGAGACGGAGAGGGGCTAGCGCTCGAACTCGTTAGCGGTCGACAGACCCAGTTCTAGACCATTTCAAGTGATCACTCAGAAGAGGTTATGTTGAAATATATGGATATGGAGGGGTGTCCAGCACCAGAGAAAGGAGAAATGTTGCCAGGCGCGTGTACGGTCAGTGCAGCGACGGCAGGCAGCGCCGCTGTTGCGAGCGCTTATGCCTGTTCGAGGTCGAGGTCCCGTTCTTTCCGTCCCGGGATATCGTTCCTCTGATGTCGGAAGTCTCAGCCGGACTCAGTCTGCATGAACTTTGAGCCACCCAGTGCGGAGCAGTGACTGGTTTGGTAGGCGGAGAAGCTTACTGGGCGCCATGCTGTTGAGGAGGTACCAGGCTAAGCAGGCGTTGATAGAAAAACTGCGGAGCATGAAAAGTCTTGAGGCCCCAAACTTACAGTGAACCCAAAGGAGCTCTGGTATACGGGCGGGTTGGGTGCATCCTCAAAGTGGTTCTTGCGTTCGGCCATCTTCCAGTCTAGTCAGAGAAACGCTCCGGATTAGCCGCACAACGATTGTGTTTTGTGGAAGACAGGGTAGAGCTTATAGGTGAGCTGTTTGGCTTCCGTCACGCACTTAGACGAGTCGTCCGTGCAATCGCAGTGCCTTTGGCGTCGGACACGCTGCACTGTAGATCGATCCCAAGGACGCCCTGTTAGCTGCGAAGGCTTGAAGTATGAAGGCACGGAATAAGGGGCGTACGCGGTACGTGATATGTTGGGTTTGAGCAGTGCCACCCCTGTGGATCCTCCCTGGTCAGCGTTGTTCACGGACCCGCTCACTCGACGGAGTGGATCCATGACCGCGCGCTGCCCATCCTCCATTAAGCTTAATGTTTCCAAAGTGCAATCTGGGCCACATACCAGTGACATCCCCCTTCAGGGCAAGCAGGCATAGCTTCGGGCACGTCGAAGTTGACGACATGTTCTGTTCGCGAGTTCGTGAATCGGTGCATGGTGGCGCTTGAGGCAACACGCACGCCAAGGGCAATCGTACTGGACACTGAACACCGCAAAGTCCTCGGGCTCAATCTTGTCTGGGTCAGACTAGTATGCGATCGCGAGGGCGCAGCCCTTCACGTCTGAGCAAAAAAGTCTACAACTTCCTCAGTATCTCGATCCTTAGGAGGCAAGTCACATCCGCTCACTTGAGTGACCGCTTGTATGCATAACCCTTAAAACAGTTTAGAGAGGTGCGGCAATCATGAAACCACGAGCAGCTTGAAGAAGCAGCTTACCCTCAATAGTTCTGGTCGTTCTCTCTCGACCAGTCCTAGCAGCTGTCCGGTCCCAGCGGACAGTCGCTCGTCTGTCTTCCATAGCTAGAAAAGGTTGTATCACGAAATGGAGAGTTAGCAGGACTCTCAGGCCTAGTATGAACACTGGTTTTAGACCTTTGTTCGTGGTTACCTCCAGCGCGACCTTTCCCCCCGCCGGAAACGTCGACGAACACGCCGTCCGGTGGCGCGAAATCTTTGTATCCATGAAACCACCGCTTGTCTTCCCAATCTCCCCTTCAATTCAGTTCAAGAACGAGAGAGCAGGGACACAACCCGCAGATTTAGAAGCGACGACACAGTAAAGCGGTGTTCGGGATCGGAAGACCGGGCTCGACACGTAGTTTGGAAGGGGGGACCAGCTTGAGGTATACAACTCATCATGATTATTTGGCTCAGAAGGCGAGGTAGAGCGCAGAGTTGCGCGTGGAACGCAGTCAGCACCGTGACACCTGCAAAGGTAACGTGTCCAGTCTGGCACCCAGGGCACTTCTCATCGATGATTCTCGTGGAGGCCAGATATTGATATGGAATAAAAAATATGCATGTACTGTCTGTTGAATCCAGCAGAGACCGTGATTTAGTTATTACTGGGCTAGGAAAGTGGGTTTCAACGTACCTTCGCTGTTGTCGTCGTCTTGCGTGACCTGTAGCGCATGAAGCGGATGATGTCAGGCAAGTGGAAACCAGCGATCGCAATGAGAGCGTGCGTACCTTATCCTCGATTTCAATCGACAATCCTTTCCGGGTCCTAACGCCGTCCCTGTTCTTGAAGTGCAGGATGTCTGGAGCTCGACCAGCAAGGCCGCATTGTGTTAGTCCAGTCCACGCAACGACATGATGTTATCTCATGCGCACCGCCGGCCAATTTTAACGAGATAATTGCCCTTGAGCTCCCCCTCTGAGTTCACTTCTCGAAGATGCCCGCAATCTCCTCGTTCGAGTAACCGAAAGTTTGGTGCAGAAGCGCGTGCGCTTCGCAGATGACCGACAGCTCGCCTTGCTCGACGCCATTGTGCGCCATCTACGCAGAGCGAATAAGCGCATGCGCTCAATCTCTGTCAGCGACAAAAAGGAACGTAATGTGAATATTTTCTTACCTTAATGAAATGTCCACTCCGGCAAGGGCCGATGTACTGCACGCACGGCTGCCCGTCTCGGGTCCTTCGTGGTCCACTTTTTAGGAGTGGTTCGACTATGTCGTACGCCTCTCGGTTACCACCGGGACTGATACTGGGACCTGAATATATTTAAGATTCCGCAACCAGTCAAAATCCCCGCGATCGGTTCCCAGGTACGTACCTTGCCGTGCCGCTTGATAGCCGCCCGACACGCCGCTACCGATGTAGTGAATGCCAGACCCTCGCAACGAGTCTTGACGCCGCTCGGTGTCTGCAAGAGGTGTAAATTATATCATAAATACTATGTGTGCATCCTGAGCACGAGAACTCACTCTTGTACCACTCCTTTCCGGCGTCGCTGTAGACAAGTGAACGGTCAGTCGCCGTAATCTGGCCGTAGGTGCACGTGGAGACATGCTGGACTTACACTTACATCCCCCTGCTTCAGGTGAAGCACCAGATCTTTAAGTACCCCCTCTGCGACGCTCCCATTGGGCAAGTTGAACACGATTACGCGAGGCTTGTCCACCCTAAAGCTCGCCGCGAACTCCTCGAGGTTCTCGTAGCCCTCCACGGACCCGTCCGGAACCGTGTCCGTCTTCTTGACCTGCTCCAGGGCTGCATCGACCATATCCTTTTGATATCGAAGTACGAGATATGTGAGTCGTGCTCGGCGAACAGCAGTGTCATTCCACCTGTGGATGCGGATGCTTCAGCACTGAATCGCAACATCGAATTCTGAGAAAGTCTCACATGGACCCCATGCCAACCACGCCGACCTCTGATCTTCCGGAGCCGTATTTGGGGGCCATACTCGTTGTATAAGTGAGGATTATGAAAGGTTCTTGAATTTGCGAAATGCGAGTGAGAGTAGCGGTGAAAGACGCACACAGCCGCTTGTCGCGGATCCCTCTTAAAAACGCATCATATTGACTTCATCCCGGCGATCGCCCACGCTCAAGAAAGAATACAACTGCCGAGATCTGGAGGCCATGCGTGGGGTTCTTCGTCGGTGGAGCACGAGCTTGATGCATGATGCGCAAATTGGTAAGATGCTGGTTAGGTAACACAAGCAAGCACTGAATCGCACAGCAGCACGCTGCCGCTTTCATGCACCCGGGAGTGGTTCAGACGACCGATGCGCCTTTTTGGATGCAGACGCAGCTGAAAGTACAACAACGTCAGGACAAGAAAAGAGACCAAGAATGGGAGCGAGAAAAAAAGGAGAGAATGAAGCTACAAATGAGCGCTCAAACAAGCGTATGGAGTCAACATCGAATCGACGAAGCCCAACAAAGCGTCTCTCTCGACCGCGGCCAAGCAGCGGCAATAAAGCGGGAAAAAGGAAAGAAACCCCCGCGCCAGCCCGGGTCTACTCGTCCACGTCCATCTTCACACCCCCGGCGGCAGCGGGCGTCCTCCGCCTCGCGCTCCTTCGAACCGTAGGCGACTCCGTCTCGGTCTCCTCCCCGCCGCTCGTATCAGGGCTCGAGCGCTTCCGCCCAGCTCCGCCTCCCTGCAGGTTCAGCCTGCCGAGGCTCGAGATGGTCGACGAGCCTGAGGGGGACATCGCGCCCGAGGGCAGCGGGCCGTCGTCGTCATCCCCGCCTGCGACGGAGGGCGCCGCGGACGTGTCCGCGGAGCTGGTCGATGCCGTGGAGAAGGACGTCGTCGTCGCTGATGTGGGCGGAAGGTGGTGCGCCGCTTGCTGACGCTGCTGCTCGCGTTGGCGCTGGAGGCCGACGATGCGGAGGCGCTCGAGCCAGCTGCACAATGAGAGGGTTGATCAGCTGGATTTCTAGTGGTAAAACAGAGAAGCGAGAACGTACGCCTCGGCCCTCTCCAGCGACTCCCCGAACACGATCGTGCAGCTCCTGAGCATGTCCAAGCTCTCGGTTGCCAGCGTCAACACCCTGCTAGCCGCCTGCTCCGCGCCCCTGGTAGTGGGCACGCCCCCCGCCTGCGCTTGCTCAACGCCCGTCCCCGGCGCCTGTTGCACGCGCTGCTGCTGCGCGGCCGCCCAGCGTTCAGGCAGGACGAGGATGAACCCTCTGACGCGGTTCCGCGCCTGCTCGGGCAGCGCAGCGCCCGCGTAGGTCGAGACGATGTCGACGACCTTGCGCACGGTCTCGACGAGGTCGTGCTTGATCGAGCCGAGCGTGCGCACGGCGGAGGCGGGAACGAGCGCATCCGGTCCGCCGGGTTGGTTGAGCGCTGCGATGAGGTCGCGCAGTATCGTGATTTGGTGCTCAATGTGCGCAGTCGCATACTGGGGGAGGGGGGCAGGGGTGGCAGGTTTCAGCAGGGTCACTGAACACACATACGAAGAGACGACGAACTTGAAGCCATTGCAAGCAATATTGCAGGCTTTTCATGCTCTCCTCGCTGACCGCCGCCGAGATACCGCCCGCCGTCATACCCGCCTCGACCAGCATCGTCTGCCACCGTGACCGGCTCGCAGCGACGACCTGTTGATGTTGCTGCTGCTGCTGCTGCTGCGGCTCGTTCTCTGCATGAAGCACCATCCAACTTCAGTTCTCATCAGATCCGACGGAAGTGGGAAATCGTAAGCCGTACCGCCCCGCGTCCGTGAAGACGACCGATCGCGCGCCGTGCGTCTCCTCGCCGTCGGCGGCGCACCCTCATCTTGCAGCGAAGGGTCAAGATGCCGGCGGTGATCCCAGGCTTCCGCGTCAGGCACGTCTTCACGTGGTGGAGTCGTGCCGAGAGAGGGATATGAGCGTCCGAGCTAGTGACGATCTCGAGTTGTCAGTTGCAAGAGCAAGGCCATCATCTCAGGTCCGAAGTCGACGCACCCGATCCAGTTGCCGATTCGCGAACTCGTCCAGCTGCCCTAATTGCGGTTCCAATCTGCTGAGCACAGGCGCCGAAACCGCCTTGACTCCGCTCTCGATCGCTTCCGCGCCATACTGCGTAGGTCGACCACAAGTCAGTGTACGCGTGCTTGTTTGAGGCCTGGGGCGCAGAGCGAGACGCACCTTGACCACCCTGGAGCTCTCTTTCCCGCGCTCATATGCCCTCAGCGCGCCGCTGACGATGGGCACTTTGCTCATGCGCGCGAGGAACGGGTCCTCGGCGGGGAAGGGGAAGTCGGAGCCACCGTATGTGGACGTTGCGGGGGTAGAGGTGTGTGAGGAGGAAGTGAGTGATGGGGTCGATGTGGAGGCGTAGGCAGAGCTGCGCATTCCTGTTTGTTGGGCAGGTGGCACAAGATGAAGAGACAAGAAGGCGATAAAGCGGGTCAGCGTCCGTGTGTTGTCGAGATGGTGAGCGTGGCCGAGGAAGACCCTGCCCTGGACAATGGTCCCGTGAAACCACCCAGCGGTAATCTACGCGCAGAGCACTAAAATTCTCAGCGCATCCCCACTGCGCATAGCAAGGAAAGCCTCGAGTGGGATCGTCCAAGCAGTCCCATCCGGTGCGCCTCCGCTCCGCGCGGTGTTTCCTTCCGCTCCGCATGATAGCCGCCAGACCCGACGGACTCACCGTCGACCTGTCCCGCACCGCCCAACGCTCCCAGCGCCATGACGGCCTCCATCACGTCCTTGTCGCGCTCATCGATGCTGAGCCCCGCCATGCCGCTGCCGCCGCCGCCGCCGCCTCCGGCCCCCTCGGCTTCTGCTCGTGCGCCGGGGAGCGGGCTGCTCTCGTCCGCGGGGCGCTCGCACAAGTCTGCGACGGAGAGGGCGGCCTTTGTCGTTGGGGTCGGGTTCGTCTCTGCGTCGGCCATTGGTGGGGGCGGGGCAGACTGATGG
>JTLS01000568.1:0-16788 GCA_000826855.1 Basidioascus undulatus
GTGGGAGGGGCGGCGGTGCTGGTGGTTGGTGGGGGTACGGCGAGGGCGGCGGGGGTGGGGAGACAGTTGATCGACGGAGGAGGATTTTGAGGGATTGCAGGTTGGACGCCTTCGATTGCAAGCCAGTGCGCTGTGGGGGCGGACAAGTCAGCTCGGTAGGGGAGATGAAGGTCAATCGGCCATAGATGCGCACCGGTATACGAGACGCTCTTTCCTAGCGCCGGCAGGGGCTCCTTGAGCGCCTTGTCGAAGTCAATCTCGCGGTCCTCCAGCGCAAAGACGGGGCCCTGTGGTGTGGGGACGCGACGGTACGTGGGCACGGAAGTCGCGGGGCAAGGCGAGTAGAGCTGCTCGATGTTGAGTACGCGGAGGGCCGCGTCGATATCGGAGGGAAGGAGCTTGCTTCGTTTTGAATGGCGCATGAATTTGATCGCTTCCTGTAGTAAAGGCGATATAGCCTGTGAGTATCTACGCTTACGGCGCATGTGGAGCGGGAAGACGAACCTCGATCACGACGTGCAGTCGGTACTCGACGTCGCCCGCCAGACCGGCAGCGACAGTATCAGACAACGACGGAATCCCAACGCTCTCAGCGACGTCCTTCGTTTACAACGCCCGGCACCGTCGCCCGTGAGCCTTATATAGCCAACTTCGCTGAGGAACAGATCCGCACCTTGATGACCTCTGCCGGCCACAAGCCCGTTTGCACCGGCGGCCTCGCAGGTTTGGACGATGAGGACGGCGTCCCATTCGATAGTTTTGGTGTCGCACTCATTCAATGTGTCGTTTATGGGGAGAGGGTGGAGAGCGTGAAGGATAGCGAGCAGGGGATGACGGCGGGGAGAAGCCGACGAGGACGCGTCGCGCTTGATTGCCCCTCGCGTTTGTATTGTATGCTGCTATGCTTCCTAATGAAAATCGCTTGCAGTTGCAATGTCTAGTGATTGGTGCACTTGGATCGCCGTTTCTTCATTGTTAATTGGACATTATTTAACTTTCACTGTGCTTTCCTTGTCATCCATGCTACGGATCAGGTGCGGCGTCGGGCGCCGCGAGCTGCAGGTGAATCCACTTCGAGTCGCAGTGCATCCTCTCAGCGAACCATGCAAGTCCTCGAGACGCAGCGGGACCCAAGCGTTCCAAAGATCCGGGTATGTGACAAAACCCATCGATCATTCCACTTATTCAGAGCATAAACGAGCTCAAACAAATTCGAACCAGGCTGCGCGGTGCCTGAAAATTTGAGCAAGAACCCGACCCACGCACAGTATCTTTGTTCATCGGCACATGCCAACTCAGAGTTGACACATACCACTCCGTTACTCAATAGTGAAGGACAGATATTACAAGCGGAATGATTGTCGTTGGCCCGGGGCGAACAAACAGCTTCTCTGATCAGAAAGCCGCCGCAGTGAAAATACAGCAGCTGGAGAGTTCCTCCTCGCCACGCGGAGTCTGAATATTATGCCCGACACAGAGAGAAACTGAACATTTATAAAGATCTGTAAATCCTGCGAGCTTTCAGAGCGGTGGCTTTCAGGTCAGAAGAAGCCGCACTGAGCCGTGCGGGATGCGAGTTGCAAGCAGGCTCGCCGCTTGCCACTGCGGGAGGCGCTGTTTGGAAATGAACAGCCTCTCGATCTGTTCAGTCTGAACAGCACATGCATGAACAACATCACTGCTGCGATGTCCGGACGGCATATAAGCTCGGAAAGTTGGTCTTGACCCTCATATTCCGCCCAACCTCAGTTCTCTCATCCGTCTTCAGTTACCCCTTGCTACCTCGACCCTACCCCGACTCGCCAAGTAACCTCCCCGCCACCTACGATGCACTTCTTCGCCGTCGTCAGCTTCATCGCGGTCGCTGCAGTCGCAGGGGTCGCTGCTGCCTCGTCCTTCCGAAAGGCGACAAGACCGACAACTCCAGCTCTTGCCGCGCTTCGAATACCTCAAAGAAGTACTGCTGGTCAGTGACATTCCTGTTGAGCATGCTATGGGTTCAACACTTGAACTGGTTGGCCGTCGTTTTGGCTTCAGCAATACCCTCATTCGCGAGGACGACACCCGCAGCCTGGAGGGCTTGGAGTCCATGTTCAAGATGGTCGGCGGCATGGTTGCCCGTGGCTGCACTGAGGTATGTGTGATGCGACTGCTTACGGTTTATGTCGAGGCTGACAAGCAGCTTGTTGTCGAACAGAAATCATCGACTATCACCGGCTCCATCGGCCACTACCTGCCAGCCGACGAGTGCGGCGCATCGCAGACCTCGATTTGCTGCAACGACTTCGGCTCCTCGGTGAACGGTACCGCCGGCGCCGGCGGTGCCGCCAACGGCGCGAACGGTGGAGACGAATCGGCCAACAATGTCAAAGCTGGCGAAAGTATCGGCAACGTCCTCCAAGCCGCTGTGGCGGGAACAGGCGGCGCCGGTGGCATCGTCGGCGCGCTCACCGTGGGTACCGGAGGGAGCATATTCAACATCCAGTGCCCTGTGAGTATCCTGGGACGATCACGGTTGCAGTGCCCCTGACATATCGGTTTCCTCAACAGTCTATCATGTGAAGAAACATGAGTTCCCACGTAGAGTCTTTCTATAGAGCCGTCTCAGGCTGCTATGTTTCCCATACTTCGAACCTACCCCTGCTCCTACACTCGCTCTTCGCTATCATTTCCCCCCTCGTAATTTTACAGCCCTAAACCTATACCCTCACATTAATTTGCCAGCAATTGTGTTTGCGTCTGTTGCGCGTGTAATCTCGAGTCGTGGACAGGAAAGAATAAGTCTGGCCTCTGAACAGCCTCGAGTCTACCCCACATGTCCCGTTTGGGAGCTGCTGGCCCTGTATAAGTGTGCTGTCCTGAAGCTCATTTTACATATTGAATAGACCGGCACATGTGTGCGTGTTATACCGTACATCGTCTCGCACCGGCTGTATGCAGCACTCACTGCAATGCTGTTCTAACTACTGGAAACACCATTATCGTTACATAACTACTCATTGTTGGCAAAAGGATATGTCTGGGGTAAAGCTATCCGGATGACGGAGTCTTGGCTGCGATGTATTCACCGAGAACCTCGGGGTTGCGTGACTGGATGTAGACAGTTCCAGGGCCGGTGAAGCTGTACATGACGGGAGTCAGTTGATTATCTGAGATTCGGAAAAGGCACATGCTCCGGGTAGAAATAGGACGCACCGACAGACGAGGCCCTCTCCAGAATGCATCGAGCTCAACATTCCGCCTCCGACACGCTCGACCTTGTATCCTGCCGACCAAGCGACGAGATGTCCGTTGTCGACCTGCGTTGTCATATCTGGGTCAAGGACAGTCCGTAAAGTCGGGTTTCTCAAAGAAACACCCACAATCCACTCTTCTCCCTGGCGCAACTCCCGCTTAATGATGGCCCCGAGGGATTGGATGAACGCGATGCCCTGGCCCTGCAGATGGGCCACAAACAGGCCCTCTCCCGAAACTGCGCAGGGTGGGAAGTTTGCCTTAATTGGGAAAGAATGTCAATGGAGCATGCCTCACAAAGCGCTTTTCCAAACCCTTGACTCTTCGTCGTGCGCTGAACCTCAGGAGTGCACGCCAAGAACGCGTCCTTCCCCATCATCCAAGGTGTGCACCCGTCCAGATGAAGCGGGATAATGTCGCCCCACACTTCCGGCGCCAAGAGAACCTGAGCAGGGAGGTCAGTGTGAGCGTCGTTACCATGGTTGACAGCCTGGAAAACGCGCGGTACATACCTCGCCCGGACCCGTGAACGTGCTCTCAGCCATTTCGCCGCCCGTGATGAGCTTCTTGAAGCTGAGCTTCAACTGGCGACAGGACAAGCATGAGAGAGGAGAGAACCACGCGTGAAAGGAGACACAGCGAAGTACTTTTCCCTTCAAAGTCACCGACGGGTCCATCGCGATCATCGCGCCCGGCTTGCCCTTGAAGGAGTATCCCGGCTGCAGGCGGACAGCCAGCACAGCTGCCAATTCGTCCCTCCGGTCAGTGCGAGTTCAGCCTGTAACGGTAGGATGCATAAGGATACATACAGTTCGAATCACGATGATCAATCTTGAAGTGCAGCCCTTCGAAGGATCCGACGGTGTCCGTGACCGTTGCGGCACCGCCCGCATGCGGGTGGTGCTGAGGTCCAACAGCGTGCGGTTGCTCGTAGTGGGACATCTTATTGGCGTTAGTTCGAGATTGGAAGAGTAAAGGTGGATGATTGAGGGTGAGAAGCGAGGAGAAGCCGGTCTTATATCCTGAGCGAACACCGCACGGTCAGGGGCTGTGCCGAGGGTGTACTGCAGTCGGCGGTACACTTTCCTAGCTGTTCTAAGTCCCGCCGACGTGGATTGGCCATTCACTCAGCACCTCTATGTTGCACATGCAAGCACATGCGAGGCGGTGTCTGCATGCTTACTCTAGTTACATAGCTCACCGCTCGGGCTTCAGTTGCGCAGCCCGTGCGTGTGGGCCCTAGAAATTAAGGTGGGCCAAGTTAACTTCGGTTTCTTTCATCCACACCGACCCACAGTAGTTAATACGACGTCGCGCTTCAGAAGGTATCGTCTTGGAACTGTCACCCCAAGATCGCAGTCTGAATTCTTCAAGCTCGGCTGCTAAAGTACACACCAGCGGATAGCAGAGCAAGTGTGTAGGCAGGCTAACGAGGATACATTACTAATACAGAGCGTGGCACATGGAAGTCAAAACGAAAGGAAATAAGGGTTCAGTGCAGGAACGGAACAATGCGAACGAGACAAGGAGACCAGAAAAGAAAACGGAGAGCATCGTTGTTCAGCCGCTGCACATGACACAGGCCTCCTGTAGAACGCAACGGGATGGGTCAGCCGAAGTCCGGAGCGCCAGCCGCAAGGAGAACGAACCTTGTTTTCCAGGCTGCACATCAGCTTCTCCTGCTCCAAGCGCTTCGCCTCCATCCGCTCCTTCGCGGCCAGGAACTCCGGGTTCTGGCTCGGGTCCGCACCCTCCTCGCCCTCCTTGGGCGCGGGCGGGTTGGACGCGGAAGACGCAGCGGACGCGGGAACGGGTGCAGGCGAGGGAGACGGCGAGCCGAGCGAGGCGCGCGCCAGACCATTCGTGATACCGTTGACGCTGGCGTTGGTCGCCTTGCTCGGCGTGCGGGGTGCGGGGGACGACTGGGCAGAGCGGGAAGCCTTGGCCTCGGCTTGGAGCGCAGCGTCGACGGTGAACTGGATGGCGTTCGCGGCGGGGCGCTGTTGTACGGCGCAGGCATCAGTACCAAGTTGGCAACCTTCGGATACGAGGTGAGAATGGAGGACGAACCGTGCGCAGGTAGTACATGCCCGTCTTGAGGCCCTTCTTCCACGCATAGAAGTGCATGGAAGTGAGCTGGCCGTGCGTCGGGGACTGGAGGTGGATGTTGAGGCTCTGGCTCTGGTCGATGAACGCGCCACGGTCGGCCGCGAGGTCGATGACAACCTTCTGGCTGATCTCCCAGACGGTCTTGTAGAGCTCCTTGATGTCCTCGGGCACGCCAGGGACTGTCGAGTCAAACATGTGAGTGACAACTCCAGGGATGCGAAGCGAAGCCGAAACGCACTGTTCTGGACGGATCCGCCGTGGGCGATGATGCGCGCCTTCATCTGGTCGTCCCAGAGGCCGCGGTCGCAGAGCTCGCGGAGCAGCCACGGGTTGACGATCTGGAACTCGCCCGACAGGACACGACGAGTGCTGCAATGGAATCAAGGGTCAGCGGGTTATTCTCGCGCGAAAGCAAATTATGCGCAACACACTAGATGTTCGAAGTGTAGGGCTCAAAGCACTCGTTGAAGCCGAGGATCTGCGAAGTCGAGCTGCAATGAAAGTGGCGCAAGTCAGCCATCGCTCCGCAGACCAGAGAATGCACAAGGACCACGTACGCAGTCGGCATCGGCGCGACGAGCAGCGAGTTGCGGAGACCGTGCTGGGCGATCTTGTCCTTGAGCGAGGCCCAGTCCCAAAGGTCGGACGGGGTTACGCCCCACATGTCGTACTGGAGAACGCCCTTGCTCGCGGGCGAGCCCTCGTAGGACGAGTACGTGCCCTCGACGATAGCGAGCTCGACAGACGCCTCGAGCGCGGCGTGGTAGATGGTCTCGAAGATCTGCTTGTTGAGCTGCTTGGCTTCGGGCGACGAGAAGGGGTAGCGCATGATCTGGAACGTGTCGGCCAGGCCCTGCACGCCGAGGCCGATCGGGCGGTGACGCATGTTGGAGTTGCGCGCCTCAGGGACGGGGTAGTCTGAGCAAGGCAGTAGAGCGGTTCAGTCTCAGTCTTCATCCGGCACGGGAGAGATCGGAAAACCCACAGTTGATGTCGATGATCTTGTTCAGGTTGCGAGTGACAACCTTGACAACCTTGTGGAGCTCGTCGAACTGGTACTTGCCCGTCTCCTTATCGATGTACGTCGGCAGCGCGAGCGACGCCAGGTTGCAAACGGCGACCTCGTCCGGGGCTGAGTACTCGACGATCTCAGTGCAAAGGTTCGAGTTCTTGATCGTGCCGAGATTCTTCTGGTTCGACTTCTCTGTTAATGGGAAGAGGAGCAGAAGCCGTCAGTGAGACTCGGCGAGGACAGTTGCCGCACCAAGACGAACCGTTGCAAGCGTCCTTGTAGAGCATGAAGGGACCACCGGTCTCGACCTGAGCGTCGAGGATCGCGTACCAGAGCTTCTGCGCCTTGACGGTGCGGCGAGCGCGGCCCTCCTTCTCGTACTTCTCGAACAGGGCCTGAAGGCACACAGGCGACGTCAGCCCCGAAGTTGCGCGTGGAGAAGTGGAAAAGACGAACCTCAAACTCCTTGCCGTAGACCTCGTGCAGGCCAGGAGCCTCGGCAGGGCAGAAGAGCGGCCAGTCCTCGTTCTTCTCGACGCGCTTCATAAAGAGGTCGGGCATCCAGAGCGCGTAGAAGAGGTCACGCGCACGGACCTCCTCCTTGCCGTGGTTCTTGCGCAGGTCGAGGAACTCGAAGACGTCCGCGTGCCACGGCTCGATGTAGACTGCGCAGACAAGGGAGGGCGGGTCAGGCGGAGAGCTTGGCTTAATCAAGAATTATCGAAGACGCACTGGCAAAGGCGCCCGGACGTTTGTTGCCGCCCTGGTCGACGTAGCGGGCGGTAGCATCGTACGCGCGAAGCATCGGAACAATACCGTTGGAGAAGCCGTTAGTACCGGCGATGTACGAGCCTGAACACCAGTGTAAGCATTGAGTGGGGCAAGGCTGGGGCATTTCACGACTCACCGGTAGCACGGATGCAGTGGATGTTCAGGCCGATACCACCGGCCGTCTTGGAGATCATCGCGCACGTCTTGAGCGTGTCGTAGATGCCCTCGATGCTGTCCTCCTTCATCGTGACGAGGAAGCAAGACGACAGCTGCGGGTGAGGCGTGCCGGCGTTGAAGAGGGCTATGGGGAGCGCGATGATGAGAACGTTGCCGATTCGCGCGAAGTGAAGATCAGGAAAAATTTACTCGGCGAGGCGTGGGTGAAGTACTTCTGCGACATGTAGTTGTAGGTCTCGACGGCGCTGTCGACGTCGTTCCCGTGCTATTGAGGTTGGATCAGCGCGTGCTGACAATCATCCAGGTACACGGCGGAACGTACGATGCCGACGGCGACACGCATGAGCATCTGCTGGGGGCGCTCGGCAACCTTCCCGTTCACGCGGAGGAGGTAGGACCGCTCGAGCGTCTTGAAGCCGAAGCTGTAGGAGAGCAGTCCAGGCGAGTCAGCGAAACTAGCGGCGATCGATGACCTCAAAGACTACACGCACAAGTTGTAGTGGAAGTCACGCTCGTAGAGGATAGCCGAGTCGAGCTTGTCCTTGTTGGCCATGACGGCGTCATACGTCTCCTTGCTGATCATCGCGCTCGGGCGCCCGTTGCGCGGGTTGACATACGTGTACAGCTCCTCGATGACTTGCGAGAAGACCTTTTTGGTCTCTTTGTGCAGGTTGGAGATGGCGATGCGCGCGGCCAGCACGGCATAGTCGGGGTGCTTATGGCATGGCACGTGAGATATGCGGATGGGGAAGCAGAGCGCAGGAGACTTACACGAGTGGTCAAGTACGCGGCCGTCTCGGCGGCGAGGTTGTCGAGCTCGACGGTGGTGATGCCCTGGTGCACGCCTTGCACAACCTTCTTGGTGATCTCGATCGGGTCGACGTGATTCGCGTCGAGGCCGTAGCAGAGCTTGTGGATCCGAGAGGTGATCCTTGCATCCTCGACCCATCAACACCGTGCCTACACAACCCACGCGTCGATAGCGGGACTCACTTGTCAAACTGGACCTGCTCCTTGCGGCCGTCGCGCTTATAGACCTAAGACGCGTCGCAAATTGGCGGTGAGCGCGTCGTCCGCATCGGTGCACCATGTGGAGGACGAGGGCTTACGAAGGACATGATGAGGATGGATGGATGCTAAGGTAGGGTAGGGGTATTGGTGTGCGGAATGCGACGCGTCGAGTCGACGAGGGTACGGGGCTGCGCGGAGACGACGAGGACGTGATGAGGAAGTGATAGGGTCGATGGAGCGAAGCGTGCGAACCGTAGATGGAGTGGATGCTAGGGTATGGATGCGTGCAAGAGTAGTGTGGGCAGCGCAGTAGTAAGAGGACGCGGTGTGTGGTAGGGGGAGGGGGTGGTGGTGGTTGAGGGGAGAGGGAAAGCGAGAGGGAAGAGGCCTTTAAAAGGAGAAACGCGTCCCCGACCGACATGTCAGCCAAAGCTGCTCGCGTTTGATTGCTTTCGCGTCACGCGTCGCGCCACCGCGTTCTAGATGACTGATTCACGTACGCGTCGAGCACA
This sequence comes from Basidioascus undulatus, assembly GCA_000826855.1. Taxonomy (NCBI): domain Eukaryota; kingdom Fungi; phylum Basidiomycota; class Geminibasidiomycetes; order Geminibasidiales; family Geminibasidiaceae; genus Basidioascus; species Basidioascus undulatus. The sequence continues at coordinate 8,827 of JTLS01000568.1, forward strand.
ACATTCCCCAAGTTTCCACGATAACAAAGTCCCATACGCCCTGATCTTGCGTGCGAAGTCGCGAGCCGAGAGCTAGCGAAGTCGAGATCTAGCGAAGTCGAGATTTAAGGAAATCTTGTGAAGGCCGCGAAAAAAAAGGATGCGAGAACGGGCGGCCCCTTCGACGCGTGTCCACCGGTCTCGCTGATCACGCAGGCGAGGACGCCTGTTGACCGCCTGTTTACGAGACCTCGTGCTATGAAAGGCCTCTGGCACTTCCATTCCCCGGTCGACACTGATGCAAGGCTAAAGATGACGACGCGCGACCCCAAGCCTCCCCAGTGTCACCACATCTTTATTCGATGAAGTCCGTCCAGCTGCACAAATTCATTTTGGTCCTATTTTTCACAAAACCCGTCTTTCAGGAAGCACCAAAGCAAAGAATTCCAGATGGTTTTCAGAACACATCCGTACCCAGTGCATACGGGCGGTGAGGATCGAGAAGCACCCTGTCGATAACAGGCCTGACCTGCCAACTGAACCGGCCCGTCAGGAACAACGGCAACTGACCCTATGAGCCTCAAAAAACAGTGCAACTATGTCGGTGGAGACCAGACGTCTGAGGACAGAGCATTAGGCGGCTGCAAGGAAACACTTGCGAACACCGAGTCAGTCAAAGGTTGAGGAAGATCATTACGACACATTTCGCCGGCGTTGCCACAAACCCGGACAATGGTGCAGAAGCCTTGAAGTTGAGCCCTTTTCCGATAAGGAATCTCTTCTGGTTGTATCTTGGTATTACTCAAAATATCACGAAGCCCAGGCGGTGACTCTCTTGCCGCTGCCAATGCAGGATGGTCAGAAACGAGCCTCCCACCGCTCTCCCTCTTGTTAAAGTCTGCCTCGCCTGGTGTTCAGCTGAAGCTTATACTGTTTGCTTCTGCGTCGACAATCCTGCTTGACCGGTGGGACGTTCGTGTGCTTGTTTTAAGTCATTTACCCTTGTGGATTGTGAGGGTGTTGGACGATATTCTTGTAGGCGCGAGCGGAGCGTTGTATCAGCGGCTTATGCTTTGAAGGAGTTCAGTTTGAATCAGTCAGAGCTTAAGATCGGGAGGGATCAGAAGAGGACCGGTGCTGGTGCCGTGCGGGAGGCGCTGAAGGGAGGAGGGGGGAGGAAGGGCGAGAATGCAGAGCATAGATCAAGGAGGGGTATTTGACGGACGTGTTTGATGGCCTGCCAGCCGAGAGACCAGCGCAACACCCCGACCCCGAAGCGCGAGTGCCCTCGCCCGTCTTCTTCCCTTTGAGCTGCCCATGACCCTCCGTTGCCTCTTCCTCGACTGCTTTCGGAGTTGGACCCCTCCGGGCCAACTCCATCAAAGGGTGCTCGCAAGGTGGCGTCGAGCCGCCCCGGGCAAGTTCAGCTCTCAGCCTCGCAGCGTTGCTTTCGCCTTGAGGTACGAGTCGAGGTATCGAGGGTCGATGTATATCAACAAAAGCATAGGTATCGGTATCTGTTAGACGAGCAAGAACTGGAGGAACTTACCCCCAGCAGCTCCGAGGCGACTTCGCTGCTCTGCCCGTCAACCGCGCCACCCGCGGCGTCCGGTGCGCCGTTGAAGGTGGGAAGGACCGACTGGTCTGGATTGCTCATTCTGATTCTTCTGGGCGATATACCAAAGAGAGGTGCAGGGAGCAGGTGCAGGGATGAAAGCGATGGTGGGAGAAGCGCCCGGACGTCCGATACGGAGATCTGGCAGCGGTTACAATGAGATTCTTCCAGGATTCAGTCCACGGTCCTTCGTAGCCGCATGACAACGATACTCGGCGACGGAGCTTGACCACCCCTGAAACCTGAGACCATCAGCACTGCCGCAGCCCTTTCTACCTGATCCACCTCTATCGGTGCCTGAGATTCGAGCTGGTATTTTCACTTCCTCTGTAGCCAGTGAACCCGTAGAAATTATAACACAGCCTCTGTCTTTACACGCAATGCTCACATCCGCCTCCGTGCATCCATGCCGACCTGTGTGGGCCCAGTGCGACTCTGGTGGTCACCAGTGGCCTTGAACGAACGAAACGCCCATAAATACTAACCATCCCCAAGGCCTGCCTGTGCCAGATGACAGGGTGTTTACTATGATTGAGACGTTGCTTAGCGGTAAGGCGAAGAAAAGACAAGGGAAAGTGCTCCCTTTCAACCTTCTCAATATTACTAATGTCGCTTTCTACAACCTCTTGACCTTGGTGACGATGAATAAGTTTCTGAAGGAACTCACCCGAGACGCAACTCCCGAGTCACGATCACTTGCAGGGTCACCACATCTTCGAAGAAGAAAGTTGCAGCAGCATAGCTGGGTGCGATCAGGTGGCCAAGAAATCTTCATCAGAAGGATTGTCAACTCAAGCGAGTCACATCAGTCACATCCCACTGCAAAATTCATTCATAAAGGAAAAGTGGTAGCAACGACGACTGAAGGTCAAGACAACCCTTGACCACCTGCGGGCTTGCAGCTTGCAGTGACACTGCAAACGATCAGCAGCCACTTCGAATCCTCGTTGGTTTTACGTACGTACATAGTAACTATCATAGTTAAAAACAAGTTTAACATAGGCTCAAAATATAGATGCGCTGATGCACTGGTGACCGCGAGCGTCAGTCGAAGTTCTGGGGCAGATCTCTCGTGCGGGAGAAGGGATTTCGCCTCCGCCGCCACGAACTCAAGAGAGGGTCGCCGAATCACTACTGGAAGTGAAAAGTGCACGCCTGCAAATCTCTTGGCTAGATCTTGGCTTTTGATATCATGCCTACGCGGCCGAGTTTAATAGCCGATATCGCTCAGAGTTCAGGCAGTGACGCTGTCGACGCTTCCATGGACCAACTGAAACGAGCCTTCTCCTTCTCTTCCCCTTCAATAGCATCGTTCCATCTACAGAATCTCCTATGTGAAGGTTCCATTCTTTTCGGTTTTGAATTGGTCGCTCGCTCACTCGATCTTTCTTCCACCGCAGCCCACCATGTCGCAGGCGAAATCTGGTCCAGAAGCGAAGGGACTTCCATCGCCGTCGCCCCGGAAACCAGTCACTGAGGTCTCGATCAGCGAGTTTGAGACCGTGAGGACTCCATTTGTACCAGGGGAGGAGGAGGTCTTGGTTAGCCCGGAGCAGAAGAAGGCTGAGCGAAAGGTGCTCCGCAAGGTACGTCGTTGATACTCGGGTGACCAGCCGACAGCTGAACAGGAGAGTGCTGTAGATAGATGCGCGGATCATGCCTTTCACGACCTTGTTATACTTGATGGCTTACCTCGGTACGTAGACTGGCCGTGTTCGTTCTTCTGTGGTGGGGGCTGAAGGGGCTACCCGACTGGCATGGACAGACAGATCCAACCTGGTTGGTCGTTGGATTGGGCCGTCAGGGTGTGTTTATCAGACTTAGGCTGACCTGCCGCCCTTAGGGAAACGCGAAATTGTTGGGTCTGGTCCACGACATTCTCGGTGGAGACCCGACCGGAGAAAGATTCGGGCTTGTGAGTGCGTTCTTCTTCATTTCGTAAGTGTCTCTATGGAAAGTATAGCAACTTTGCGCCGTCTTCTGATGGATTACTGCACCGCTTGTATCACAGATACCTCGTGTTTCGTACGGCTAGTCGAGTTAACTGCCAACTATTTAAAGCCATGTCTGAACACGTTTGTTTTTCAGAAATTCCCCTAGCACTCTCGGCCAAGGAATGGCCTCCCAATATAATAATCAGTCTCGTTACCATTACTTGGGGTCTGGCGTCGACGTGTCAAGCGGTGAGCTGCTTTGCACGACATGCAAAGCACACAGTGTTGCTGACGAGATGGAATGTGTTGCAGGCTACTTTCAACGAGGCCAGCATGCTAGTCTGCCGTTTCTTTCTGGGATTAGCTGGCACGTCTTCTCTGGCCTAATACGAGGATTTCACTGCGATATTCGGCTGACTAGCCTTCGTGCTTTGCAGAGGCTGGGTTTGGCCCGGTTGTCCCGTATTACTACGCTCATTGGTACAAAAAGGAGGAGCTCGGCGTAAGGACCACGATATTCATATCTGCGGCGCCTCTGAGCGGCTCGTTTTCTGGACTGGTGCGCAAAGCAGTTTTAACATAACTAGACTATGTGCGTTGACGAGATTGGCCCAGATCGCCTATGGCATTGCGCACATTCGGAGCCATCTACCACCATGGAGAATTCTGTTTCTTGTAGAGGTTAGCCCCATCGTCTTCTTTACGGTGCTTGCTTATCCATCTAAAAGACGATGTTCTTTAGGGCCTGCCGACAATCTTGCTCGGCGTGCTTTGTCTACTCTGCCTACCGAGCCGCATAGAGACGACAAAGATGTTCAGTGAGGAAGAGCGTGCAATCGGTGCGGTGTTCCAGTCCTTTCTGGCTCCGCCTAGCTGACGGGGGCGCAAGTCTCTTTCAGCACAGGAGCGAAAAAGTCGTGAGGTTTCCCCCGAAGAAGGCGGGAAAATTGACTGGCGGCACGTACTCAACGCCTTGCTGGACTGGCGTGTCTGGCTCGGTATGCCTCTACCTATTCACGTCATCTACGCTGCCGCAATGATTGAGGCCAAATCTTCCTGAAGTATGCTTGACCTATCAAAGCATGAACGTCGCCCTCGCATCCATCAATATGTTCCTTCCGACGATTGTCGAGTCCATGGGCTACCATGGCGCTAACGCACAGCTTTATACGTCCGTCGATTATGCGTATCGCTTTCTGGAAAGGGCGGGCTTACTCGTAGATTTCGCAGCGTACCACCGTACACAATGGCAGGAGTGGTGAGCTCCCAATGCCTTCATGCTTAGGGCTCGGGATTGACCTAAGCTTTGGTGATCGATTTCAAGGTCATGATTGCCGTGGCAGGCGCCTCTGATCATTTTAAGCTTAGAGGCCCTTTCATCGGCGGCGGCTTGCTGGTCGCTGGCATCGGTTATGCGCTGTTGCTCTCGTCGGACCCGAGCGAAAAGCATACCCGCTACGGGGGGGTGTTCCTCATCGTCACTGGAACATACAGTGAGCTTTTCCCCATTCATCTCCTGCATTCTCAAACTACGGCCTGACATAACGGGCGGGCAGGTGCTCTTCCCTTAGCCTTGTGAGCGCACTTCGTCGAAACCACTTTGTCGATCGCACTGACCAGGGTCGCGCTGCTCGAAGGGCATGGGCAAGTGTACACTCGCACGAGGGCCAGCGGACCATATTGATTCGGTTCTGTGCTGTGCAGGTGGCCAACAATTCCGGGAGCGAAAGCAAGCGCGCCGTTTCAATAGCCATGCTGAACAGGTCCGCGCTTCTCTTTTGAAAAGGCTTCTTAAGCGGCTGCTGAAATGCGTGAGAGACCAAAGCCTCGGCCACACCTTGAGCATTCTCGGGACCTTCATCTATCCCGAGCCAGAGAGCCCTAGGTATACCAAGGGGTTCGCGATTTGCATGGTCTGCACGAAGTTCCTCGACTGTCCAGATGAGATCTATGTCGCTCACTTCTTATCCGACCCGCCCCACGTGCCAGGCATTCGCATTCTGGGGAGCTTTCAACGCCTTATTGTTGAGCGGGATACTCCATTTTATTAACCGCCGACGCCATCGGCGGGAAGGCCCTGTGAGTTCCGCTCTCTCAGAAGCCTGCAGTCCATACCCTGTCCGCTCACCCCTTGCCCCCAGCTCCCGATGGGGGATCGACCCGACACCCTCCACTACGCCGACAAGGCAGAAGGATTCCGCTACGTCCGCTGAACCTCAATTCGCTCCATACTTTCCGTTACGCGACGCCACGATCTTCCACGACCTTTGAAACGAGATGTTATGTTTACGCGCTTTTGCGTATCTCACGCCTCATCCCCAAATGGCGTTTACTAAGATTTTTCTGTGAAAGATGTGTGTTACCTACGTCGAAGAACCTGCATGATACTTCTGAAAGGACGACTAAGGCGGCGTGTCAGAACTTCGACTGCCTTCGCGGCAGATCAGCTCGCACGTTGCAGTTAGTTCACCGCCGACAGCGTGCAGGAGTTACGATGAGGACTATGAAGGGTCGAATCACCGCCGTTCTTGACAATATTTTAGGTAGACAGGAAGATCACTGAAAACTCTTCGCACATGGCAGCGAGCGGCTTCGCCTGGGCGAACACTCAATTTCATCACTTCCACTCTCGCGATCTCGCAGCGGCGTTCCGAAACTTCGCCATCCCCCCTCCCTTCCTTCTGAACCTTCTTCTTCCTCCTAGTTCCTTCCTCCCGGCGAAACTCTCACAGAAAGTAAGTCAAGGCCTCCTCCCAATCCAATGACCCCAGCCCCTCTCACCCTTCGCTCATCCCTTCCCTCTCTCCCTTCCCTCCAAACCCAATCTGCCACCTCCCACCCATCCCCATCCGCGCTCGCCCCATCCCGCGCCTTCCCAATCCCCACGCTCAGATCCACTCTCCCCGAACAAACAATCCATCATGCCCCGCCGCCGTACCCCTATTCCCGAGCCCGCGCACTCGCACAACGTCGCTGCCGCGTCTCACCGGAAGCAGCAAGACAAAGCTGATGCCGCTGCCGCGCCGCCTGCTCCGCAACAGGAAGAGGCGGCGGTGGACGAGCCCTCGCGCCCGGCGGAGACGGAGGGCGAGCGCCTGCTCAGGAGTACGACGATCCGGGACGACCCCGAGTCGTTCACGCGTCATCGCGCGGGGCTCAAGGCCGCGCTCAAGAACCCGATCGTCAAGTGCGTCTGTCTTCAGCCCTCCCCTGCCTTCTTCTTCTCCCACCAGGAAAAGCGATGATAGAACGAAGTGGGGGTTCTGTGTGCGTGGGGAACAGGCCCGAAACGAAGGAGCGCGTGAGGAGGCAACTTGAAGAGGAGGAGCAGGAGGGTCCACAGGTCCATGGACGCCCGCCAACGGGCGTGATCGGAGGGGCGCGGTGAGCAGGCGGGCGGTCGGAAACGAAGCGAAGCGAAGCGGATGTGAGAATGACGGCTGGCTTTGTGAACTGTACTGCGCCGCTCTGCATAATGACACGAGATACGGCTTATCGCTGCGCTGTGATGATCGACCGACCGAGCTTGACGTACCGTGGGCCTTGAGCGATGAGCCGTGAGCCCCACCGTGCATCAAATGTGCGACGTTAAAACGTCAACCGGCCGCTCAGCTAGCTATGTCCAGCTCCAAGGGTGCCGGAAAGACGAAGAAAAGCTGTATAAGAAGCAAAAAAGAAGTGCGCCGCTGCAGCCCGCCCTGCCCTGCGGCCCGCCCAATCATCGCGGATCGTACACGTTCGTACACCCCCTAGCCACCTGTCCCCACCGAACCGCCCTCACCCGACCGAACCCCCCCGCATCTAGTCCTGCTCCGGCTCCAGGTCGCCATACACTGTTGCGTTCCGATCCATCCCGGTCAGCACCGTAAAGCAGATGAAAGGGGGAAAAAGGAGGGAGAGGAAGACGGGCGGAGGAATAACGACGGACCCTTCGTCCTAAAGTAGCTTTCGTCAAACCAGTGCACGCGGACATACCCGTCCTCACCGCCGGACGCGTAGCTCTTGCCGCTCGGGTGGACGGCGATGGTGTTGATCGGGCCGAAGTCTGTTCATCCATCCACCACATCACAAAATATCAGTTCCTCCTCCATGGATGCTCATCTTCGGGAGTGCGAAAGGGGGAGGGGACGCAATGCGAGAGGAGTGGAGAGGAGAGCGGAGAATGAGGGATGGGGGAACGGGGTACTTACGGCCCTTAACGCGCCCAACCTCCTCCTCGAGGACCTTATGCCAGAACCGACACTCGAACTTGCCCTGCCGCGCGGAAGTGGTCGTCACGTTCATAGCCTCCTGGCCACCGCCGAGGATGACCTGGTTTTGCCCGGCGGAGGGGGAGGGGTCAGCACTACGTCGGACTGCGTTCGCGTTTCGGTAGTATCAGGTTGGGGTAAGATGCCTTTACGGACGCACCTGAAGAATGACACCGAGCATCTG
>JTLS01000057.1:0-36463 GCA_000826855.1 Basidioascus undulatus
GGGGGGAGGGGAGGAGGGAGGAGGAGCCGAAGTCGGCTAAACGCGGGGTGAGGTCAGGGGCGAGCTTTGTCGGGGAAACGAAGATGGGAGGAGTCAGATAGGGAAGAAGAGGGGAGAGTGGAACTGGAGAAAACGCACGAGGACGTTCTGCGGCTTGATATCAGCGTGCAGGACCCCGCGCTCGTGGCAGAACGCCACAGCGTTCGCGAGCTGCGACGCCCATGTACGGAAACGCTCGGGCGTGATGAGGTGGGGCGAGGTGCGCGCGAAGGCGAGGAGGTTGGTTGGGCAATACTGTAGGACGATAAGGAGGCGGGGTGGGTCGGGTGAGGGATTATCGGAAAAGGAGGCGGGAGGAGGTGGGGTAGCAGTGGCAGTAGCAGCTGCGACGGGCGGATCAACCGCTTCGGCGACGGTTGCGGAGACTGAGCGCGTGCGGATGGATGACGGTCGGAGGGGGAGTTGTGGGGAACCCGGTCGATGTGCGGGGGGCGGCGACGGCCCAAAACCCAGCGCTGGTGCGCCGCCACCTCCGCGCACGCGGATCGACCCGCCGCGGCGGAGCGCAGGGTCGATCTGGGCGGGGTTGATTCCCGCTGACGGGCGCTCGTCCGTCTCGTCTTTGACGCCGATTAAGCGGACAATGTGTGCGCACCCGGAGAGGCGCCGAAGGAAGAAGGCTTCGGAGATGCCGAGGAGGGAGGAGGTGCTCGAGGGGTGGAGACGCTTCGCGGCGCAGAGGCGGTAGATGTCGGTGGAGCTGGAGGAGGTGGTGAATTGGGGGAGAGCATTGGGAGATGGACGCCTGTAAATGGGGATGGTGTTGTCAGCACTACGGCGAGAACCTCGAGAGACTTATGGGCAACAAGCCCGCCACCTCTGCGCCCCGCCCCACCAGGGAAGTCAACTCACCGTCTTCGATAACTCGCGAGGTAAACATTCGCGTGCCTCCCCTCCCCTAGCAGATACTTGGGCGTCGGAAACACGCGCACATCAAGCGACGCGTCCTTGTGGTTCGCCGCGCCCGCAGCGAGGTACGACTTTGCCGCAGGGCTCGAGGCAAACGCGTGGGGGTTTGGCGCGTCCGCGTCTCGGGGAACGCGCGGGGCTGCAGAGGAGATCGGGGAGGGGGTCGTGGGGGAGGTTGCGGTGCTGAAGAACGACGACGTCTTGGATGATACTGGCGCGGGTGCGGGTGCGGACGCGGTGGGCGGCGGCGCGGTTTGGAGAGAAAGACGCGGCTTCGCCATCGCGCCTCCCGAGCCTGCTCCCGACGCGCCCGCCGTCGGTTGCACCGGAGACGGCGGCGGGGACAGCAGCATCTGGTGCGGCGGAGGCGGAGGCTGTGTGGAGAATGAGGAGCTGAACATGGCGAGATGGCGGCGGGGATGGCGGTGGACGGTCAAGGCAGGAGGAGGAGCAGAACTGGAAGAAGGCAAGAGCCAAGGGATCAAGATAAGCTCGAGTCGTTTACGCGTATCTTTAGAACTCTATTCGCTTCATCGGCCCGATCTGCGGGCAACGGCTAAGAGCGGAAGCTGCAACGGATTCACGCTGCGCTGTCAGTTGTATCGAAAGCGTCTTCTGGTTTGAGAGAATGCAGAAGCTATCCCGATTGAGTGGGTCTGAATAGCAGGGTCTGAATATCAGGACTGTTCGAGAGATCCGAGGAACTTGTGGGGCGACTGAGCCTCTAACAACAACCAGCCCAGCAGTCTGCGTGAGCTGCAATAATCGGCGTGTCCTGCCATACCAGCATGGTATTTCAGGATTGTTACCCAACATGTGAACAATACGGTTGTAAGGGCTAAAGAACTTGTTGAAGGCCCCAGTCGTTCGTGATCGATTGGACAAGCTCCAGGTGAGCAGCGACATCATCTAAGGCTGCTGAGCGCTGTCCTCGAACCCGGGCTGCCTTCAGAGGAGATTATTTAAAATGCAAACAGCCCAATTTGACAAACATAGATCTATTTGCCATAAAAGGTGCATACTGAAGGTGGTAATCTCGATGTAGGGGCTTGGAGAAGACCATGTGTCGATGAAGCTCCTCTTCTCATGATGCCACTTAGACGGTTCCCTTGCTCAATCATAAGCTTGATATATTAGAATACTTTATGAAAGGAGTTGCAGTAATACTTTCCACTACACGTACTGATCTACTCTACGCAGTGCTGACGGACGTTTTCAAAAATTGTGGCCGCCGTTAGGTCAATCCTGAGGGAAAGAGATACTCAACTTTAATGCACCTGCTGGACATTCAGGTTAAAGAATTAGCCATAGGTCCCCTTACCTGTTGTCCTTCCTTCACAGCGTTGGCCAGTTCCCCTGGCGAAAGGCACACTGGCATGCGGTCGTCAGCTTTGGCTCTCGCTCACGACGAGATGGGCGCCATGTCGTAAAGATTAGCCTGTGAAACAAGCCGAGGTCAGAAAACCTCTGCTCTATCATGTATGAGGTGTTAGACACTGGATAAAAGCAGTTGCAGGCACCGCTCAAAGACGGAATCTGCGTGGGCGGAGCATGATGTATCGCATGAGGCGTACGAGGTTGTGTGGGCAATCTGAGCTTGGGCAATCTGAGCCAAGCTCAGATATTATTAGTTCTCTTGCAGCGGCTCACTTGGGCCCACTGACGCTTGCGTCAAACGACATGGCCCAAGTGCAGTCACTGCTTTACCCTGCTGTTTCTTTCAAACCCCGCAAGCGGACCCAGGTACGCATCAACCTCTACTTCGGGGGTACCGTTCATGCCCTAATGAGGCACACGACAACTTAAAATGCTTGGAGAACCTGCATAAAAAGTGGTCTATGCAAGCCATGCTGCCGGCATGAACACGCGACAAGCTGAAGTACGTGCAAATCAGTTTGTTCACGCCTCCCACAACTTCTCCTGCCCCTTTGAGTGTCTCGAATTTAGAAGAAACAGCATTATTTTGCTGTCCTGGACTGGTCAATAAGCATGGTGAAGGCAAAAGAACATGCTAGCGTTTGGACTTCTTTCTCACCCTGAGCCGCCTTGCGCGCTCGCCTCTGCATGGCATGCATTGCAGCGTGCTGGGACAGTTGGTCCCTTGCGGCAGCGGGTGCATGAGATTTTTTTGCATGATTACTTGCCACTCTGTCAGAATAGATCACCGAGTACCGCATGCAAGGTCACGCTTGCACTCTCCCTCACACTCATTCCCGCCTGCCTGTCCCGTCTAGTGGAAAGAGGCATTACAAAAGAGAAACCATTTGGTTGAATGCGTATCACAGGCGGCCCAGATTTGCGCTCGTGTCTGGCACCGCATTCTGCTAGGAGTCTCGTTCCTGCCTGGCCGATATTGGGTGGTAGCAACTTGAGCTAGAACAAGCAACAACGTAACTAGCAAGATGCGGTCTCGAATTCCAATGGCGTACGCTCTTCGGTAGCAGTCTCTCTTGTGTAACCATCATACGACCACCTCAAGCTTCCCATTCGGACGCTTCGCGAATGCGCTTCGCATTCTCGCGGCGGACTCGCGGGGCGTCCTCGTGATGATGGGTGCATACGAGCCAAGAACTGCAGGAGGGGAACACGGCCTTCGGGATTGGGAGTTCTCCAGTATACCTTAAGGTGAAGAGTCTAGTGATATTTTTTTTCTCTTTGGGCTCGGGACGCTACGGGCTGCGAAGTCTGCATGGGATGACAAGTGACCTCGCAGTTTGCCAATGTGGACTTTCAGTTCGAATGTGGACTGGTAAATACACAGGGGGGAACAAATGCTTAAAGCTTCTCATACAAAAAGAAATACTTTCAGAGCAATGTGGTAGGCTGTACGGTCGGCTCATGCTCCACTGCCTCACCCGCAGATCAGGAAATCACTTCAGAAAGCAACTGGCGAGTAGGCTCAGTTTAATGATCCGTGGTCAAAAGAGTTCATAGTAGAAGAAGTTCTAAATGTTATTTCTAGGCATCCTAATTAGCCCGCCACACGATGTTCAGTCAGGCATCTTCCAACTCGCTGATGGTGTCTGGAAGCAGCAAAGGCCTGCACCGGAGTCGCACTCAGCCAACCGAATACATGTAAGCATCAATTTGTGACAAGGGATATAAACCTGAAATTATGCAGCCCCCCCAAAAGTGTTCGCTCTCTACACTAGCGCCATCTTTCTGTTATTACGAGCTAGCAAACGAGGGTAGGCCCTAGGACTGTCGGAAGCAACACATTTCCTAGTGGTCATGGAGAGCTCCCAAGCATATTGAGGGAGTTTAACAACTTTAGATGAATGGCGAGGTGTCCAACTGAACTGACGGCTATCATGGCTCGCAGCGTCAGAACAGGGACCGGGCCAGAGTCTTGGTGCGCCGACGTGTGTATCGACCGTGTGCATCCCGGTGACAGGACCAGTCGGGCAGTCTCGAGCACCATATAATGACAGGGAGAACTGGTCATCTCTACTCTCTTGAGTGTGAACAGGACAACGCACGGCCGCACTCTGGCGCCAGCGCACCGCCATGGAACCAAAATGATATAGAATGGTTGCAGCAGAACAGCAGACCTGGCTCACTTGGCTGTATGAAGCTGAAGATACGACACATGTGACACCGATCAGTATCTTTCGGCCGACACCAGCCCACTTTTACCTGCAATGGTTGGGCGGTCAGTGTGCCCTTGCAGCGGATGGCGGGGCCAATGTTCACGACGGGCGTGTGGTGAAGGACGGAGGCATACGCAACTGAGCGAGTTGTAGACTCCTCTACAGAATGTTCTGCAGTCGGCCGTTTCAATCTCGAGCTATTCTACGCTTGTCTGTACAGCGAGCCAGATCTGAAAGGAGCGCAGCGGTCCGGCGGTAGGCCACCCGCGCGCCGTATCTTGCTGAGCTGGCGGTGCTGCGGGCCTAAACAGGGCGTCAAGAGCTCTAATCTGAGCTCTCCGGTGTCCGGCGAATCTGTGAGGGAAGAGAGCGAGGAGAGAAGACGCAGAGCGTCATCCACTCGCCGCGGATGATACCTCCGTTGCAGGTCAATTAGGCGATATACTAGCGTTTATTAGTTTTCCCCACCTGGCACCGGTTGCGAGTAGAACCTCCACTTTCAAAAAGCCCCGCCTCGCATGACTATTGCAGAAAGTACATGTTCATCAGGACCGGTGTAGGTGCTGAAAGTCCAGTCTGGTGTAGGTGAAATCACTGCTATCGCTGAGGTGGTCATGTAAGGTATTGCTGCTCACGATTACTATTGAAGCAATTGAAGGTGTCGCCGATCGCTGTACACATTCGCAGAGTATACATTCCGGTAGGCCCCGGACTCCACTCTTTCCCGAGCGGCCGTTGTAGACGAGGCACGACGGCCGACGGCGGACGCAATCGCCAGCGGCGCGCTGTCGTCATGTGGTCATCTCGCCTGCACCGTCGCTTGCTCCTCTGCGCGCGCATCATTGCCGGACACGCACGTCCTTCTCGAGCATCCTCGACCGCCGGGGGCATGGTGGAAGGGGGGCAGAGGGGCAGGTGATCCGCTGGGCCTCCGCATTTGGAAGCCCGGCCCGGACGCCAGCACCCATCCGGACAGCAATATAAGGACGCTGCTGCCTTGGGAGTCGCTGCCTCTTTCTTCATTCGATCGCATCTCCACTTCTAACTCTCATACACCTTCACAACACCTCAACTTCACTTCTCTAACCGTCCAAAATGGTCAAGATCCTCGCTATCCTCTACTCTGGCGGCGTGCACGCTCAGGAGGAGTCTCGTCTCCTCGGCACCATCGAGAACAAGCTTGGCCTCGCGGTAAGGCTGGGATTTCGTACTCGTTTGAGATTGAGGTCTGTTCCTCACGACCTTGGATGGATACACAGGACTGGGCCAAGCAGAACGGCCACGAGCTCATCGTCTCCGACTCCAAGGAGGGTGCCGACTCTGACTTCCAGAAGCACATCGTCGACGTGCGTCTTTCCTGGCTTTCTGTGGGATACGGAGGGAGAATGAGCTGACAGTCCGTCTGGCCCACAGGCTGAGATCCTCATCACCACTCCCTGTTAGTCCCGGATTATCTATGGAATGCGGCTGTCTTCGAGCGCAAGTGAACTGACAATGTTTCTGGGATACAGTCCACCCTGGCTACGCGACCAAGGAGGTCCTCGCTAAGGCTAAGAAGCTCAAGCTCGCTGTCACTGCTGGTGTCGGCTCCGACCACGTATGTTTCTTTTTCCCATTTCCCACTTCCCATGAGTACGTGACGGTGTCTGATTGTTTTCACATTCAGATTGACCTGAACGCCGCGAACGAGCACAAGATCACCGTCGCGGAGGTTTCGGGCTCCAACGTACGCCTCCTGCTCACTCAGTTTTGCTGTTCTCACAGCATCCGGCTTACCCACTCCAATCAACAGGTCGTCTCGGTCGCTGAGCACGTTCTCATGACCATCCTCATCCTCGTCCGCAACTACACTCCCAGCCACGAGCAGATCGTCCGCGGCGACTGGAACGTCGCGCAGAACGCGCGCGCCGCGTTCGACCTCGAGGGCAAGGTCGTCGGCACTATCGGCGCCGGCCGCATCGGGTACCGTGTCCTCGAGCGCCTGAAGCCCTTCGACTGCAAGGAGCTCCTGTACTTCGACTACCAGGCCCTGCCTGACGAGCCCGCCAAGAAGGTCGGCGCCCGCCGCGTCGAGAAGCTCGAGGACTTCCTCTCTCAGTGCGATGTCATCACCGTCAACTGCCCGCTGCACGAGCAGACCCAGGGCCTCATCAACCGCGAGACCCTCAAGCACGTCAAGAAGGGCGCATGGATCGTCAACACTGTACGTCGGCGAGCTTGGACGAGATGTGGAAATCGCTTTCTAACAATTTCCCACTCCTGCAGGCTCGCGGTGCGATCTGTGACGCTGACGCGATCAAGGAGGCTCTGGAGTCTGGTCACATCGCCGGCTGTGAGTGAGCTGTCGCTCTTGCCTCGCGATCACGAGCTAATACATCCTTGCCTTGCAGATGGTGGTGACGTCTGGAACCACCAGCCCGCTCCCAAGGACCACCCCTGGCGCGACATGCGCTCCCCTATCGGCGGCGGCAACGCCATGGTTGCGCACTGTGAGTTTTCGCTCGCGCTTAACACCTGCTGTCGGAGTTACTGAGTGCCCATTCACCCCACACAGACTCCGGCACCACCATCGACGCCCAGATCCGCTACGCGAACGGCACCAAGGAGATCATCGAGGTATGTTCGACTCCCACTGTGTTCTACTGCTCCCAAAATCGCGGCTCATCACTTTCGCTGTTTTTGCAGAACTACCTTGCCGGCAAGCCGCAGAACCCCGCGAACCTGATCGTCGAGAACGGCCAGTACGCGACCAAGGCGTACGGCCAGCGCAAGTAGATGATCGCCGGTGCCGCTTGATTGAGATGGGAAATGAGTACTACGCAAAATGTTGATTGACGAGATGACGAGAACGAGCAGTTCCATGAATGATACCCCCCCTTCATACACGATTGTATTGTCCTTTGTGTGCCGCCCTTATGTGCTGGTTTGCGACGGTTGACGGTTGGTTTAATAATTCTTTGCGCTTGGAAGTACTCGTCATCAGTGCCGAGCACGCGTTTGTTGAACGTACTCTGCAACAAATACCTCCAACATCCTCGGTATTTGTCAAGACTGGGAGGACGTGCTGCTGTGCCCGACATTCTTGGACCTCGGGGAATGGTGCCACAGCTGGTGCATGCATCCACACTCCGAAGCCTTCGATACAGAATTGTGTCGACAATCTGCGCAATCTTTCGTTGACTCTCGACGACCCTAATTGTCCTGGCGAAGCTGGTGCATGGGCGTGCGTTCTCTCTGACAGCCAGTCTCTACCGTCGCATGCTCTTTCTCTGGTTTCTTGCCTCGCGAATCAGAGTCTTGTTCGGCGTTCGCTTGAGCTGTCTCGAGCGGGTCGCCATGGGTGACGACCGAGTCTACTCTTTCGAGCTCGGAAGGGGGAAAGAAGACGCCGTCGATCTTGTCCGTTGACCGGGACCCGTCCTTCCGCGCTCAGTGTCGTATCTACGATACGAGCGAAGACGGTAAGCTACAGAATCCCGTGCCTTTGACCCCAGAGTGTTACCTTAAATGATCCGAGTATCGTGAGTAACAGAGCAGTGGGCGTGGTGATAGCTTCGCGGATACAATTTATATGCTGCGCGCTTTGCCATGCGTGCCTCCAAGCCGCGGTGTGCAGGGGAGTCAACATTAAAGCGCCGGGATCTTTACCGTATACCGTGTGCGGAGAGTAGCAAAGCCACAGTTCAGAAGCACAGTATAACGAAGACGATGCGACACGTCTTGGAGAGCCTTCCGCGTTAACACACCGAGCCTCGACACCAAGCCTGCCCGCACAAGAGCGTATTCCCATTGTGCAGTTTCGGCATCCCTCTTCCATATAAAGCACCAAACAGCTCACAGCTGACACGTTCACCTCTTTCTTCTTCCACATCTCGCTCTCAGTCCCACAGAGCAATTCGCAGATCCAGACCATCCGCGCGTACGGTGGGCGCATTACTTCCGCGATGGACCGACCTTGCAGACTTCGTCGACCTGAACCTAGCACGTCGAAGCATTACCCCACCGAGAGCAAGCTTCGCCGTGGGTACTCGCGTGTGTGAAGAGGGGAGTATCCGGGAGGATGTTCGAGATTGTGAACGACTATTGTTGATACACGGTGAGCCGATCCGCATACTTGACACAGCCTAGATATCGACGCGGCGAGCATATGGCATGTGAGTGACACGTTCGAAGGCATGCGGCACGCTGCACTCGTCGCACGAGCCTGGATCTCTGTCGCACAAGCAGCAGCGTATAAACATATCCCCGCTACCGCTGCCCTGCGCTTCATTACTCTGTTGGCCCTCTCCTCTACCCCGCCAAGCTCAGTCGTGACGGGAAACCGGACCGCCGAGGAGGGTGTTGGGCAGAGGTGCGCTGCCTGTGGGATGCGTGGATCGAGACGTGAACACACGGCGGCAGAAGAGGACGCAGCAATGAGAGAAGAAGACAGACCTGCGGAGGCGAGGAGTGCCACGCTCGCGACGGCGATGACGATGAGGAAGACAGTCGAGCCGAGGAGAAGGGTGAACTCGCTGTCCAACCGCAAACACAAAGTCAACAACCGTCTGCGAACACAGAAGTCCTCCTCCACGGAGCAGAAGCCCAAAGCCAAACTCACGAAGACACGTCCTTCCGTTCGCACGCCACGCCCGCCCACTGCGTCGTTGCCTTCCCGTCCTCGGTCTTGGTCGCCTCGCACGCGCAAGTGAAGCATGCGCGTCCAGCGCGACGCGTCTCAACACACTGGCCGCGGCCTGAGCACGAGTCGGTCGCGTTCGCGCAGGCCTCGGCGGAGGTGAGGCACTCCGAGGAGGAGAAGACAGGCGCGGTGGAGAGCGCCGGGGAGGTCAGGGAGAAGGCGTCCTGGCGCTTGGAGTGAGAGGAGGAGGAGGGAGGGGTGACGAGCAGGACGATCTTGGGGACGAGATCGCGTGACTCGCAGGCCTGTGAGAGAGGGGAGGGGTGAGCGGTAAGTGGGTAGGAGGGGGGTAGGCAGTACTTGCCTGCTGGAACGAGGGGATTGCAGCCTGAAGAGGTACAATTAGTCTCCAGTTCGAACATCCACTAGTACGCAAAGCGATAGACGCACCTTCTCCAGCAAGCTCCGGAAGCTCTCCTTCGCATCCTTCCACTGCGAGCTCTTCCTCCCGTATTCCTGCTCAACCTGCCCAAGGCCGTGGAAGCGCAGCGTCGCGAACGACGTGTCCTCCGCGTCCACTCCCTCCGGCTTCTGCGCATTCGCGAAGTTGTCGACGTACGCGACGAGGTCCGCGAGCTCGTCCTTGAGGTTCGCGAACGCCTCGGAAGGGTGGACGTCGAGCGCGTTGAGCAGCGGGTGGAACGCGTCCGATGCGGACTCGATGAAGGACGCGAGAGAGGACGAGAACCAGCCAAAGTTGGTCACGGAGGAGGAGAAGACCGTGCGCGCGCGGGTGGTGTAGGTGTCAAGGAGGGAGACCCAGGCAGGCGTGGAGGGAGGGGAGGAGATGTGGAAGGCAGGGGAGAGGTTGGAAGGGACAAGGCCTGTAGGTGTGGCAGGAATGACTCGTAAGCATTCGCTCGGGGGACGAGGACTTAATCGTTGTACCACTCACCTTCCGCATCCTCAATCCCATCCACCCAGACAAACAAGACCCCCTGGTCCTCCCACGCCTGCTTCCCGCTCTCAATTAAGTGCGCCCACCGCTCGTGCCCGGGCGCGGACTCCTCGAACGCGCCGAGACCGAGCTGGCCGCTGAGGACCGAGTTGGCGTGCGCTGGGGAGAGCAGGGGCGTCTGGTCGCTGGCTCCCGGCGCGGGGGAGATGTACACTGTCGCCTGCGGTGAGCTTGCGGCTGCTGCTGCCAGCGAGCCGGCTAGGATGCTGAGTGTTGCCAGCATGGCGATATGGCGGTGATGGTAGAGAGAATGAATGTGCTGATGGGCTACGGACAGGAGGCAAGGGGAGCTCGGGGGAGCGTGCGCTCACGTCCGGTGTTCTACCGCGGACACAGCACGGACGCTCAAGTGAAAGCTGCTGCCAGCGTTGCCCTACCGCTGTTTTCGGTGCTTCTGCCGAGGAAGATCTTGGGTAATTATCGAAATATAACCTTCTGAAGATATCTTCAGCGCCGTAAAGCAAGCCATGCCGACGCAATGCGAGGGAAAGGCGATCTGTCACCAGGCCTTCCAAGCTGTAACGTGCAGCCTTTCACCCATTTTAGAGGAAGTTTGAACTGCTCCGATATGAGCAATCCAGCACAGTATTCTAAGCATCTGAAGCATTACATCCCCTTTACTACATCCACTTCACATGTGACACAAGCGACACATCCCCCCAGAACGGAGCGTTGCCAGCCTTACCATCAGTCAACCTGAGGCTGCCCTCAGGAATGGCGGCGTGAATATCGTACGCTGCACGGTACCAGGCCATCAAGGAGACACAGCCCTATGTACAGGCCAGTCAAGGAAGCACGTCAAGTACGCGGCTGGGTGCACGGCGCTTCTGAACCGCCAGTTCCTTCGAGCTTCTCAAGTCCAGCCCAAAACTGAGGGTGAAGCGTGGGTCCGAGACGGTCCTTCCCACCTTTGGGGCAGGACGTTGCCCAAGAGAAGGCGAGACGTGCTCTTCGGCGGACGGGGTCGTGGGGGTCGTGCCGCTCGCACTCGGAACAACGGTCGGGTTCGAGCAGTCGCTCTGGCAGCGCGGATCGTCAGAGGCTCCCTAAGCATGCAGCACGACGCGCGCTCTCGCTCTGGCAGCGCGGATCGTCAGAGGCTCCCTAAGCATGCAGCACGACGCGCGCTCCAGCTGGACGTGGCTCAGAATCGACCACGGCGGCTGTGTAAGAAAGCGAGCGCCTACCCATGATCCCCATGATGCGGAGACAGGGAGTCAGAGGGGATTGCAGTGCCGTCTGCTCTACTACTCGCGCGTGCCATAGCCGTCTCTAATCGCCTATTTTTGCGAGTGCGGTGGGGTGGGCTGTTAGGATTTAAGACTTTCAAGGGGGAGGAGGGGATGAGAGGATGATGGGGAACGAGAGCAAAGCTGTCAGGCCGGTGGACGGACTGGCGGCAGCGAAGTGACGTTTCAGCGTTCCAAAATGCTTCCGATCGCCCGGCACCGGCCCCCTTTCACTGGATTACTATCAACAAAATAAAGTAATGCGGTATAGGAGGGAAATCTGTCATTTCAGGTAGTCAAACAAAGCAACAACAGGCGTTTGAGGCCAACGACGTCGCGGGCAGCTGGGCAAATGTTTTATTACTCTAGGAGCGCTGAGCGTCGCCGACAGGTGTGCGACTAAGCGGAAGGCGCTTTAGAGCCTGTAACAGCTCTTCAGGCGACGAGCTATCGATGTACGTATGGAACACTTTTGACGCGCCATGAGCATCAAAGCCTGAAGAACCGCTGGGTGAGCGGTCGTTCACAAGGCGTCTATTGGCAACTGGTTCGTTACCTGGGTGTTGGGCTGGTTATAGGCACTTGAGGGCAGCCGATTTCTCACATTAACTTGGGCGATACACAGTGCCGATGAGCATTGGGAGGTAAGCCGTCTCAATGCGTAAAGACTCCTTCGAAGGCTCACCCCCAAGCCTCTCATTGGACGGTCTCAACATTTAACAGGGACTGAATGATACGTCGCTTTGTTGAGTTTCTTCCAAGCCCCAGCCGAATTGAAGAACTTGTGGGGAGGCTTATCAGGGAGACACAGGCACGCAGCGCTTGAGTGTCGGCGAGCCGGAGATTCGCGTTGGCGACAGCAGTGGCACTCTGCCAGCCGAGCACAGTTCACGACGTGCATAAATTCGACCCAAGCAAAGAATGCGATTTTCTTCTCGCTTGAGGAGGACATACCACTTGATCTTGAGAGTTGCGACCGCGTCGGACTCGCAGACTATGGTGTGAACGCGCACGACACGCGTCCAGTGCATCTCCTTCGAAATGACTAACCACCTAAATCAGCAAAAAGAACTGCATGGCTTGTTCAAAGGGGGAAAAGAAGGATGAATTGAGGCAGGCCCATGTCCGTGCAGCGGACTCTGCTCTTCCAGAGCCGCCGAGCAGTATGCAGTCTCCCACAAAGTCCTCCAGGCCTTCCATTCCAACCTCTCCGCATGAGCTCTAATCTAACAAGCGTCCTATCATCTACCATATATCATACTTCCCCCCCCTCCCCTCCGCGCCAGCGCCCAACGGCCCACTGCACCGCCCGAACCGGAACTGTCCCGCACTCTACCAGCCCCCCTCTGACCAATTCCTCCAGCCCTCCTTTCGCGCTCCACGCAAGCCACCCCACAGCCCATGCCCGCCCAACCCACTTGTGCTCGCGCCCGAGGCGGTCGAGCCCTGTTAGGCGCTCCAGGAGCAGCCCCAGCGGCTGGAGGAGGAAGAAGAGGAGGGAGCCGACGCCCGTGCCGGGCGAGAGAGAGTGGGAGAGGAGGGCGTGCAGCTGTGGTCGAGTTGTTGGAAGGTTAGATTGTGGAAGAGTAGGAGAAAGAAGGAGACGGGAGGGGATGGGAATGGGAATGGGAACGCACGAGACCGGAGAGGAGGAAGGAGAGCGGCCAGGCGTGCTGTGGGGGGAGGTGGAGGGACCGGAAGAGCGCGAAGGGGATGTGGGAGAAGGGTCTGTTCATCACTGCCTGGTCAGCATGGACTCTGTAGAGGATTAAGAGCCGGTAGGGAGGGAACGCACCTCTTCCAGTTCCCATGCCACCATCTCCACACGCCCCTCAAGTTCCGGACGCTTCCCCACTCCCCAAACTGGGCCGGCCAGGCCGTATGATCGCTCAACCCAAGGGAAACAAGACTCAGCGCCAAGGCCGAGTAGGTGAGTTTGAGAAGTGCGAGGATGTACGCCCCTAGCGCGAGGACGTGCGTGTACGGGAGAGGCGTGACGAGGCGCGGAAGGAGGAGGGAGTCGAGCGCGTCGAGGGTGAGGTAGGATACGAGCAGGTGGAGGGTGTGGGAGAGGAGGAATTGCCCGCGGGTGAGGGTCGCGGGCGGAAGGGGCGGTGTACCGCTCGCGAGCCAGTTCCAACCCACGCCGCGGAAGGTCGACCACCATCTCGCGCTCCACCGGAGCCTCTCCGCCCAGGTCCAGTCGCCAGGGTACCCCTGCTGCCCGTCTTCCCGGAAGGCGGACCAGCAGTCGCCCGAGCAGAGGAGCGCGTCCACCGCGCGGAGGAGGCACCCCAGCGGGATGGAGGGCAGCCCCCAGCGGTGCCCAGGCGAGGCGAGCGTCGTGCACGCGCGGAAGGAGGCGTAGGTCGTTAGGAGGAGGAGAGGGGCGAGGAGAGGCCGGGAGATGCGTTGCGGGAGGGAGAGCGCAAGGACGTGTAGGGGGAAGGGCGAAAGGAAGGGGAGCAGGAAGGACGGGTGCAGATGCTCGGGGAGAAGAGAGAGCATCAGGCTGTAGCGGGGAGGGATGGTGGTGGGGACTGGGAGAGATGCGGGAAGGAAGGGAGGAGCATGGAATGGGCGGATGAGGGTAGGTCGGTGAGCGAGCACAGGACCAGTCCATCCCGTTTCGAAGACGAGCGGGGCCCCTGGCGGACGCTGCCTTGCATCAGATCGCGTATGTTAACGCGGCTGTCGGCGTCGACGATGGTGCAGCATAGATAATATGGGCTGGGACTTTGAAGACTGCTTGTGATGATCACTTGTAAATGTTTTATCTTAGCTGTTGGTGGGAGCCAAGTAGAAGACAAGACCCAGCCGATGACAGCCAGGCGAAATGAGAGCGGAATCTTTCCACCTCCCTGTGCGCCGGCCATTCATCTCGTGCCTTTTGTTCATACTGCGAGCCGCATGGGAACAGTAGAAACAGATATTTTAATGTAGAGGATCCAGATTCATCAAAATGTGACTCTTCAGGTTCGTTCCTGTGCAGAAGTCTGGGCCTCTGAAATGGCGCGGCCTGTCCGACACCGCTGCGACTTCACGGAGCAATGTATCATGCAATATCGAGCATCAAAGCAAACTGTTTCTACCGGTGCAGTTACAATATCCACCCCAGTCCCGCTTCGCAGACTGACCACACCATCCCGGCCATCCCGCACCTCTCATATTCACCCAGCCGCTGGCGCCGGTGCGGCCGGTGCGATCCTGCGTCCTCCCGCACCTGCTCAGCGACTGCGAACCCTCGCAAAGCCCAAGTACCGAAGCCAGAAACGTACTGCGAGTTCCTCAACACTCGCAGCCGAGCCTTGATGACGTCCTGGCGACTCCGCCAGTTCTCCTTCCATGCTGCATGCTGTACGGAAGAAGTCGGCGAGTGACCTCGGAAACATCAACAGAGCAGCCAGGTCCTTGTGCAGGGCGACTTGACGGACACCGCTCGCGAGAACCACCTTCGCGCGGTCGATGTCGCCGCCGCAGTGGTGCATGTAGGTGACGAGTATGGTGAGCTCCTCGGCTCGAACATGTACCTGTGCGGCGATCAAGTCAGAAAAGCGGTAAAGAAAGAGGCAGGGTACAAGATATTATGCGGGATAACGCACCCATGCCCATGTATCTTGAGCGGCGTCGTACGCTCGGCCAGCTTCGGAGGTCCGGCAAACTGAGGCTGGGGCGGCGGCGGCGCGACGGGCTCGCACTCGGATGGTCCTGGTACTGGAGCAGGGTCGGGACCGACCACGGCTACGTCAGACGCCTTCCGCGCCGCCAGTTTCTCCCTCAGGCGGTCCAGGCGCGGCTGGAGGACGTGCGAACGTGCCTGAGCAGGTTCCCCAGTAGCTTAGTAGTAACAGTGACAGCCAGTAGCTCCAGTGGCAAACGTGCCATTGCCAGAGTCCAGAGTAGTACAGTGTCACTGAAGAGAGAGATTGCGCCCTCCTAGACTACCAAAAGTCTTGCAAAGCTCTTCACTGCTATACTCCGCTGGTCCACCGAGGATCAGTGTATCGCGAGATCTATCCGAGTCCCCTTTTCTTCCTTTTGCCACAGCAAAATTGTTGTTTGCCACCTCGTTTTTGTCATTTCCACCGACCTCCCACCCTCCTACGACCTCGTATCAGCACCCGTTCACAAACCCTCAACCTCCACAACCTCGAAAGCACCCTCAGACCCCACGACACCGCCGTTGCCACCTGCTTTTCGACATCCAGACCCCCTTCCTGTTTATTGCCACCCACTTTTCTGCTGTCGCCACTGAGAAATTGTCACTGGTCCGTCCATTTCTCTACCTAGGCTACAGAAACACACCCTTCCCCCCACCAGTACACGGTCGTTTTGGCCTGTAACAAGACACCCGCCAGAATGTAGGGAGACCAATTCCAACTTCGTTCCTCAGGGGAATCGGAATGTGAATGACAGAATAAGCTCGCCATGCTGATCATGGCGGCCTGTTTAGCTAACCCGCAATTTCCTGCCACCCAAACAAGACAAACAACACGCACAATTGGATACCGAGCGGTGTGGTCGGGTGGACGCTGGGGGCGCTGGGAATGAGGGTCGGGAGCTGAGCGGGATTTTAGAGGTCACTCGTCGGCCAGCGTACAGCATGAAGGGAAACTGGGTGGATAAATCTAGTTGGGCTTTCGAAATTTCGGACGTCCACACCACGCGCGCCAGGAAATGGTGTTCGAGACATGACTGCGATAAACGTGACTTCCATAGAGGTGTGATAGCATGAGTACGGCAATGTTCCTCCAAGTCGCAAAATGTTAACAAAAATTTTCAGTATAGTTTGCAGTTGGCGGCCACGACGAACACGTAGAAAAGAAAGCAAACGCATTCTTCCGCGTTGTCCCGGGAAATTGCATCATCATCAGAAGATCCTCGGAGATTCCCACGCTTCTCGAGCCCTTGCGAGGACTTGCGAGGAGCTTCGCCCGCCTTCCTCGACCCAAGCTCCATGCCCCGCCTCCCCGTTCCAACCGAACAAACATAAAGCGCTGATCACTCACCGCCTGAAACACCCACATTCACGCTCACCAATTTTCGAAAGACATTTACGCACGCACGCTACGCTGAATTACAGGTACGTGGCATCGGAAGAATAGGTTCCGAGCGGCATGTACGGGAAAGTTGCGAAGACGGACAATCGATTCCTCATCTTCTTTCGCTCGTTTCGCTTCGCCATTCCACCCTTTCGTGACTATACTCGATTCGTAGGCTGACGGTCGTCACCGGGACTTTCGAACAGCGCTCCTGTTCGCACATTCAACCCCATCGCACACATTTTCTCTGAAGTCTTGAAGACGAGAATACCCAATCATGTGAGTGTCTTTAGACCATTCGGATCTTCTCCTCACATCAGTTTACTGACAATTTCCCTGTGTATTTTCAGGGCGTCCATGCCTGAGTACGCATATCTTTTGCCGCCCACCCTTCTCGCCGCTCTCTCTTGACACCTCCTTCCCCCTCACTCAGATTCACCGACCGTTGCCAAGAAGTCCTCCAGCAAGCGATCCAGACCGCGAAGGACTACAACAATGCGCAGCTCTTCCCCGCGCACCTCGCATACGCACTTCTAAACGAGCAGCAAACGCGCGAGGGCCAGAAGTCCCTCTTCGCATCCGTGCTCGAGAAGGCCGGAGTCGACCTCCAGCAGGCGAATCGGAGCTTCCAAAAGCTCATCGTTCGGATCCCGAGCCAGGAGCCGGCGCCGGAGGAGGTCAGCCTGTCGCCGGCTGCTGTGAAGGTTATCAAGAGGGCACAGGAGATCATGAAGGTGCGTCTTCTGTTCTCGCTCCTTGCACGCCCTGCTCTTCATTGTCCCTAGGGTGCTGACGACATTAAGGAGGCATGCAGACCCAGCACGACAGCTACGTCGCGCAAGACCACCTGATCCTCGCCCTCCTCGAAGACGACAGCATCAAGCAGGCCCTGAAAGAGGCCGGGCTCGCGTCCGAAAAGGCGATCAAGACCGCGCTCGACCAGGCGCGCGGCGGGCGGCGCGTGGACAGCAAGAACGCGGAGGAGGGCTTCGACGCGCTCAACAAGTACGCGACGGATCTGACGGCGGATGCGGAGTCGGGTCGGCTGGACCCGGTTATTGGACGCGTACGTGACTTTTCCCTCATCTGAGCGAGAGGAAAGGAGAAGATGACTGATGTGGGTGCGGAATGGGGACAATTGGAACAGGACAACGAGATTCGCCGTATCATCCGCGTCCTTTGCAGACGCACAAAGTCGAACCCCGTCCTGATCGGCGAGCCGGGTGTCGGCAAGACGGCGGTGGTCGAGGGCCTCGCGCAGAGGATCGTCAACCGCGACGTGCCGGCCAACCTCCTCGGTCGTCTCGTGCGTCTCCTAATCCTCTTCTCCTCTCTTTTTGCCTTTCTGTTCTAACGCAAGTCCGGAATGATAACAGTTCGCGCTCGACATGGGCGCGCTTATGGCGGGCGCCAAGTACAAGGGTGCGTTATAGTTCCCATTATCTCTTCCCTGTCCCCTCCGTCGAGCAGACCAACTGACTGCGCGTTGGTATATAGGCGAGTACGAAGAGCGCGTCAAGGCGGTCCTGAACGAGATTGAGAAGGTCGGGGAGGAGGGCACCCAAGTCATCCTCTTTATCGACGAGCTGCACTTGATCATGGCCGGCCGCGGCGCGGAGGGTGGCGGGATGGACGCTGCCAACCTCTTCAAGCCTATGCTTGGTGCGTCTTGCCCCTTCAACATTCCGCCACCATCCACTTCGAGTGTGTAAACAGGAACTGACTGAGTGTGTTCGTGGCGCTGGTACAGCTCGTGGCAAGCTCCGCGTCATCGGCGCAACGACACTTGCTGAGTACAGGCAGTACATCGAAAAGGTTCGGGCTTTCATTTCCTGGATTACATCCCAAACTCATACCAACGCCCGAGGCAGGACGCGGCCTTCGAGCGCAGGTTCCAGCAGGTTCTGGTCGTCGAGCCTAGCGTCCCGGAGGCGATCACCATTCTCCGCGGCATTTCGCACAAGTTCGAGGTCCACCACGGCGTACGCGTCCTCGATGGCGCACTCGTTCAGGCCGCAACACTCGCCAAGCGGTACTTGACTTCGAGGCGTCTGCCAGACTCGGCCATTGACCTGTAAGTCCCTTCCTGATCCTGCGCCCCGACGCCGCTCTGCTTGGGTGCTGACGCGACTTATTTTTCACTCTTTCTCAGCGTGGATGAGGCCTGCGCGGGCGTGCGCGTCGCTCGCGAGACTGCGCCCGAGGCAATCGACCGACTCGAGCGTCAGAAGCTCGAGCTCGAGGTGGCGATCCACGCGCTTGAGCGGGAGGTGCGTCAATATACTTCCGATACTTCCGAAGAGTTATGGTGCTGATGTTTTGAAACACGAGCGACAGACGGACAAGGCGTCTATCGACCAGCTCCAGGAGGCGAAGAAGACGCTCGCCAAGATCGACGAGGAGCTTCGCCCGCTCAAGATGGCGCACGAGAGCGCTAAGCACCGCGGGGACGAGCTGAACGCGGCACGTCGGAAGGTCGACGAACTCGCGGCTAAGGCTAACGAGGCGGAGCGGCGGTACGACTTGGCGACGGCTGGTACGTCTCTCAGCTCTCCTCCTTGAGGCTCATCGACTCATTGAATGGGTGAACAGCTGACATTCGCTACTACGCCATCCCCGACCTGCAAAAGCGCGTGCGGGAACTCGAGGAGAAGAAGGCCGAAGAGGAAGCTTCGGGCGCGGCGGAGGCGACAGACATCGTTGGGCCCGAGCAGGTGCGTGTGCCCCCTTCTCTCTCCCCTTCCTCGCATCCTTCTGATAGGCATCAAAATACAAGATCGCCGAGGTGGTGGCGCGGTGGACGGGCGTGCCAGTACAACGGTTGCAGACAAGGTATGCCTTTCGCTTCGCTGGTCAGCGTTCGTTAGAGAACACTGTAACGCTCACCTGTTCGGTCCGTGTAACTAGTGAGAAAGAGAAACTTTTGCGAATGGAAAAGATCCTGGCGAGGCATGTTGGTGAGTCAGCGCTCCCCCCAGTCAGTTCTGGTGGGCGTCTACCGTTTACTGACTTCTGCGCGCACTCAGTCGGTCAACCCGAGGCAGTCAAGGCGGTCTCGAACGCGATCCGCCTCTCCCGCTCCGGACTCGCGAACGCCAACAGGCCGATCGCATCGTTCTTGTTCTGTGGGCCGTCCGGAACGGGCAAGACGCTCCTCACCAAGACACTCGCGACGTTCCTCTTCGGTGCGTTTTCTTCTTGAGCTGCGGCTTTTTTATCGCTTGTCGTGATACTGACATGCGTGTGATGGCAGATTCGGAGCAAGCCATGATGCGCATCGACTGCTCAGAGTACTCGGAGAAGCACGCCGTTGCGCGGCTCATTGGCGCTCCGCCTGGCTACGTCGGCCACGAGAGCGGCGGTGTCCTCACCGAGTACGTGCGCCGCAAGCCGTTCAGCGTGAGTGTTTTCCTTTCTTGCGTCTTTCTGACTACGAAGCTGATGGCCTCGGTGTGGGATAGGTCATCCTCTTCGATGAGATCGAGAAGGCCGCGCGCGAGTTCGTCACTATCCTGCTCCAGGTGCTCGACGACGGCCGCCTCACGGACGGACAAGGGCGCACGGTCGACTTCAAGAACTGCGTCATCATCATGAGTAAGTTGCGATTCCTCGCTGCCGCTTGCTGCAAACACCTGACACTGGCGGTCTACAGCCTCCAACCTCGGCGCTGCGCACCTCAACGACGCAATCGGCTCGGGCGGCTCCGTCTCCGAGGCCAAGGGACTCGTCATGGCCGCAATTCAGGGCCACTTCCCGCCGGAGTTCGTCAACCGCATAGTGCGTCCCAACTCGATCATGCATGCTCCTCGCGCAGATGCTGACGATTCTTCGACGCACACAGGACGAGATCGTCATTTTCCGCAGCCTTCGTCCTGAGGATGTGCGCAAGATCGTCAACGTACGCTTGGACGAGGTTCAGAAGCGCCTGCACGCCAATGGCAAGAACATCAAGATCGAGTTGGACGAGGCCGCGAAAGACGTACGCTTCCGCTGCTCTTGCCCCGCCCTGTCTGCGTCGATGGTCTTGTCTGGGCTGACTGGTCGCTTGCCTTTTTTAACCTCTGCAGTGGTTGGCTTCGGTCGGCTTTAACCCTGCATATGGCGCCAGACCGCTCAACCGCACCATCCAGGTATGTTTCCATCTTCGTTTTTTCGTTGCATGTGGTAGCACAGGCTGATGTACCTGGAGAAATTGCGTAGTCCGAGCTCCTCAACCCGCTCTCAGCACTTATCCTCCAGGAGCGCGTCCTCGATGGGGAGACGGTCAAGATCACCCTCGACGCGAAAGCCAACAGGCTCGTCGTTCACCCCAACCACGAGGGCGCGCAGATGGACCTCGACGACGGTACGTCGGGTGCTTTCGCAAACTCTCCCGCAGTAAACATGTAGTACATGGCGTTTCTGACTCTTTGTGGGTGATCGTCTCTTCTACAGAGGACCTCGACAACATGCAGGACGAAGAGGACGTTCAGATTGAGGAGCTCCAGTGATCGGCTGTTTGACCCCTGCATTGCTTCTCTTTCTCTTCTCTTCCACTTTAGTTTAGTATTAGTTGTCGCCCATGTTGTAACTTGTTCCGTTTCATGTCCCGCATCGTTCGTCGATCGTCTTGTTCTGGTAGCAGCGCAAATCACATCTTGTTGGTCTTGACTGGTCTGATATGCGAGTGATTCCTGGTCCGCTTGGCATGATTGTGCCTTAATGAGTTACTAAAAGACGTCTCTGAAAACATTATGTGGCCGTTCCGCTCCTGAGCCGAGTGAGTTGGAGGGAAGAGGTGGCAGTCGGTTAATTCCTGGCTTGAGTCGGGTGTAGGATTTAAAACACTATAACAACATGCACGTCGCAATGATATTGTGCATTCCTGCAAAAGGAAAAATAAAAACCAATAAAAAAGGTGACATGATTCAGTAATGAGCTAGCCCCATGTGGCGGGCGTGCGTTGCGGCTCCTCGCCGTTCCTCGGCCTCTGCTCCTCTCTATCATCTCCATGGTCAACAAGATCGATCAACCTCACGCGTCCAATTCTTTGAACGGCCTACCCGCTATCGGCGATCTCGTTCGGCTGAACATGCCCGCGCTCGACCAGCTGCACTCGGAGGGGCGCCGCTCTTCCGGCGCGAACTTTTCCTCTGCAGCCTCCAGGAGCTCTTGCTCCAGCAACTCCTGCGCTGGTTCTCACAATAAAGGCGCAATACACCTCGCTTTGTTCGAGCGACCATTTTCGGTGCCTACGGGGCAGCTCGTCAAGCGTACCCTCTCCTGACGTTCGGCGGCTCCTCCAACCCGACATGCCGACAGGCGTCGCAGCAATCGCGCTCAGGCCGGAAAGAGAGCACGAGTACTTCATCCCCGTCCCTTTTCATGGTCCTGAAGCTCCGGCTCCCACACCTTCCAGCTTCAGCACCCCCCTCAGGACGGGATCATGGCGGAACGATTGCCAGGCGTGGTTGCGCTTGAAACAGAGATCGTGGTGTTGGGCGAGCACGATCCTGTGCGTGTCTCCATTTGAGTTTATCCCTCGATTGATTCTAAGCTGTGAGTGGATGCAGTTTTCCATCGCGGACCCCACGTGCCGCCACGACGCGGGGTGAGCTCGCGCGACTTGAAGGCTACCGCCTCGCGCTCGACGCTGGCATCGCCCCGCCCTTTTCGCTCCGTGACAGGAGTAGTTGGGGCGGTGGCGGGGCAGACGACCAGGGCGCTGGCGGCGCTGGCTCATCGGCGCGGCTGGCGGGGGTAGATGGTGCTGGAGCTTCGGGGCAGGATGCGAGTGGGCGGACAGGGCTCGGGTGGGACAGACGGCCGCGCATTTAGCGATGGCGCGGTTGATGGCGGCTCCATGGCGGCGATGACGACGAGGAGCTCGATGACGAGGACATCCTCTGGGAGGACGACGACAACATTGGCATCATCGAGCGTCTCGAGGTCTATGCCGCGGTCTATGGAAGGCTCCGACCTCGAGCTGCTGCACCGCTACCGCCAGATGGAGGCACAGCAACGCGACGGACGGATCGACCAGTGGCGCATGAGTTGCGAGCGAGCGCAGTCTCCGGGCTCGTGAAGCTCTGCCATAGTCCGCACCCGTCCCGCCGCTGCACACCTCTTCTCCGGATCCCACTCCGGATCTCGTTTCCTCTTCGTTACGTTCATCTTCTGCGTCCACCATGCATGTAATACTCTCGCATTGGCTTGGCCAGAACCACGTCGATTCACTCTTCGAGCTTCCAACACGCTGACGGACTCCTCGACCTTTGAGCTCGCGCTGCGGGTATTAAGGATGTGTTTGTGGCTTTGGGCAAGGTGGCGGAGCGGTAGACGTATATCGACCTCACTTCCCAAACCTTTCAGAACGTTCAAACACAAGAGGCGGGCGATCAATTTACAACTTCAGGACATTGCGCTGGATCGACTCTTTGTCAGGGCGCTCAAGTGCGCGCGGAGTGCATGCCAACATCGAAAGGGCAACAAAGATTCTAAAAGGACCATCGTTCAGCTGGCGTAGTGCGGGTGTCAGGGGGAAGACGTACCACCTTTGATACTGACCGACTTTGCCAGTCAATGCAGAAGAACCCACTTGACGCACAACAGGTTCCTCGCGAACATCTCCCCAATGGGCTCGCACCCGTGTCCCAAAGCAGTCGCGGTGGCCTTGGTACTGGGGCGGACGATGAGGCGCTTTGGCAGAGGGATCGAGGGGCCTGTGGTCGGAGAGAAAGCTGCAATGCCTTCTAGGCAATGGGGGAGGCCCAGGATGCCGGTATGGGCCTTTGAATCACCCCTAGTGGTCTCAGAAGCACGTAAAGAGGGAGGTCCTATTGGAAGTCACGGTCTGGCAGAGAAATCATCAATACTGGAGGCGGTAAGCTGTAATATGAATCTCTCTTTCCAGAGCTTGCGAGTGTCTGTCTCCACCACTCCGTCCTCTGCTTCCTGTGCTATTCGTGTGTATGAGAGCCGGAATTGGTTGACAGTAAGAGCGGCTACACATACTCGGCATAATCTATTCAGAGGCAATCATCGACTGGACGACGTCCCCACTGCTTCCTGCCTCTGCTCGCTGCCGCGGGCCCGCAACCATGGGGGGGTATCAGTGAACGCCACCGCCCTCCATGTCTCTTACTAACTCTTCTACGCAGGCCTTGGCTATAATGCAGAACCCTGTCTAGAATCACTAATTTTCCCGAAATATTGGCTCTGAAGAAGGCCGCGTCTCATCTTTGTGCGTCCACAGAAGGCGGGTGGTTCTTTCAGGCCGTCGGTCACATTTGCCTCCGGAGGCGCATTGAAAGGAGGAACAACGAGTCTCCGGTTCCCAACGACATCAGTGTGAACTTCTGAATAGATATTCTACCTCGTGTAAATAGGAAGGCATCGTGATGACAGTGTAGTGCGCATTGACCTGGACAAGGGAGCGAAGCCCAGCGCTCATTCGCTTTCACCCTTCACTACAAACGGCAGACCGTCGTCTGCAACGTCGACCAGTGACATTTGAGATCTTCCCAAATTTTTGGTAACTTGTCATATTTTAAGGTATGTTGAAGGATATAACTTACACGCTTTGCTCGCAGTTCTAGTTTCAAGTCCGCAGCTTCTTTTTTCACGCTTCTGATTGCTACTCTGGGTCGACTGCTGCAATTGCAATTTACCCCATGCCAGCCACACCTGGCCACATCCTTTGATCGCTCTTCAAGCCAAGGGGTGCCAGGATGTTGTGATTCTGGAAGACTGAGCGGAGGGACCGACGAACGCGAGACTAAGGCCCACGAGGGAAGGGCCAAGCAGTTGGGACAGGCGCCTGTCACACGCCTCCATGTGGCCCCCACTTCTGCCCGACTTTTGCCCCACCTTTCACGCTGTGAGAACTTGCACTTGCTTGCACAGCTCCCGGGACCCGATACCCCCCTGCAGCGCGGCGCATTGATGTTGATCTTTGCCATGAACGTCGGTGTTCAATTAATAGTCTGAATGTTACTCACTTAAGCGGTTATAAATCGTTTTTGATGGTTGTGAAAATCTGAGTGCAAATCTTTTCATCCAGATTGCCCGTGCCTCACGACGAGAGTTCCTCTCGGAATCCTCCCATCGTCGTGCCAGATGCAGCCGGGGCCTCGTATACGCTGCTCGCGCAAGGCGACCTTCTGGAAGAGACATGTGGCAAGCGCCTCCTCGTCATTTAATCTCCGAACTGACAAGCGGCTGGCGCTAGCTTCCAAGCGAGTTCGGCGACAACCGCTTGCATCTTGGTCAATGAACGTCAGCGTAATTGATTTGCTGAAAGACTTCTCAGTTCGGGCATTGAATAATAACTGCCGTCGGTTCGCCAATTGAACAGCTCGGAAACTTGCGATCGTCTATCTTACATGGACTGCGAGGACACCTCAAAAGTGTCACCCACAACTTCTAACCACAGACTGCGGCTAAGTACGTCTACTGCGGGTTATGCGCAGCGAAAGCGTCTAATTGGCATGAAGGCTGACCCCGGCACTCCCAGCGTTTTTGTTCGACCTGCTCGTCTTGTGCTTGACTTCCATACAAATTACTCCAGATGAGGTCCAATGCCAATGGTTCTGTGAGTCCAATAGAGGGGTGAAATTTACTTTGCACTGAAACAATGACAGCCAGCACCGTTTCACTCGCGTCCTCATCCGCGATGGTCTCATCTACTTCGTGCCGGACGTCGCTGCCAACGCCGCGGAGGCCACGCTGGTCCTGATCTTGACAAGTCCCGGGTACCGGTCTCAGTACACACTTGGCAGCAATGTGCCTGTCGTTGCGTACGCAGCCGGCTTTCACTTCATATCGCGATTCCTAACTGACCTTGCGTGTTGCTCGCAGCGTTATCTCTTCGTGCCGGCTCTACTTAAGCCTGCATAACTTCGTAAGTGTGATAGACCCTTGCAATATTCTTGGACTAGTTCAGGACGGGCGTAACCTCATTTGAGTCCGTAACCAGCCTCGTTCACCATTTAAGAACCCCTCAGTGGGTCGAAGAGCAAGTCGTGCTCTCGCTGTCGTTATGACCCGTGCGTATGAATCCCCTGCATTTCTGATATCTAAAATGTGGCTGAGATTTATAACCATACAGTGGTGAGGGCGCCACATCGTACAGGCTTCCTAACCGGACCGGCCGGACGTGAGGGATGGCATAACGGTGAGCTTGGCGCGGCTCCATCCCTACTGCTCCCAAACACTCACAGGCTTGTATGTCGACCAGGTCAATGTCGAACCGTCTCAGATAGATGACAGCAACAGGACGTAACTCCCCATGGCGGCTTGAAGTCCCCTGTCTCCCTCGCCTTGACGCACGTGCATTTCCAACACAGGCCGATCAACGACGCGCGAAGCAGCCTCGAGATCGACACTAGCAATCAGAAGGACCTCGTCGGACACGACTTTTTCCTTGCTTGAGGAGTTACGTTGTTAGCCAGTTCCATAGGTTCCATCGTTTTCGTTGCCCGCACAAACGACCTCCTTGAGGCACCCCTTCCACTCCTTTGTTATTTTCGGTTCTTGCCCACTCATGGTTAATCTTATATCATGCTTCAATTAGACGAGATTGAGAAATGTCCACGCCTGCCACTGCCGTACACGATACTGAGACAAGGAATTCATGACAGCCCCCGCAATCGTGCAGCACTGCACCCACCTTCTCATCGCCCCTCATACAACATCCTCCCCGCCCCCACCGCCATCCCAACAGCGGCTATCCCCAGCACCGCCAGCACGCCAATCATCTCGACGATGTTATTCCTCCACCTCTCCCTCAACCTCCTCGCACCATCTTCATCCTTCCTGATCTTCTCGTCCTCCTCCGCCTCTCCTCCAGGGCGGAACTTTGTCCTCCGCATGCCCAGCTGCCAACGCACCGTGCGCATCACGCCCTCGCGCATGAGCTCGCGCCGCTCGGTTTCCCAGTCTCGCCGCGGGTAGTGCGCCCCAAACGCGCACGGCAGGCGCATGAGCAGGAGGGAGAGCGCCGTGCGGAGGCGCGCGCGAAGAGTTGGGGCGGGGATCCCGAGCGCGCGGGCGAGCGAGGGGCCGAGGAGGTAGTGAGAGAGGGAGTGGTGAGATTCTAATTTGGTGTTGTACGGAGGTCGGTTGGAGATCGCGTGTAGGATCGGAAGCGTGAGTGGGACGCCGAGCGGCTCGGGGGTGGGTGCGCTGGGATTGGTGGATGAAGAGAAAGAAGGGGAGAAGGTGAGGAGGTGCAGCATTGTTGAGCCAAGGAACTGCTGTGAGGCCCGGCGCGACCGGAAGTACTTGGCGAGGATCGGGGGCTCGATGCCTGTGAGACGGAAGACGGTATGTGAGAGGCGGCGGTGAGGGGTAGGGAAAGGGCGCATGGCTGACCCAGGTAGAAGCCGATCAGGCGCCATAGAGCGATGAACGCCTCGGCGTCCTCTTCCGACACTGTGAACCCCATCTTCTCTAGACAGAGCAGCGGCGCAGCAGAGAAAGATGCCAGTGTCGCGGCGAGGTCTTCCTGGTTAATCGGGACCTGCAAACAAGCCGACAATCCTCCCTGTTTAGCGTTATACACAAAGCAATCAACAAAGAAGACGCACCCCATCCGCGCCCTCGTCGTACTTCTCATTCCCGCGCACACGTTCGCGCATGACCCCATGCAGCATCCGCACGCGCACCGCGCTCTTCCACCCTTGGCCGGTGCCCGGCTCGAGCGCGTCGGGCGTGTACATGCAGTCTACGACGAGTTGCGTCGTTTCGAGGAGGCGCGCGAACGTGCGGTCTGCGGAGGCCTTAGTTGGTGCGGCGGGGGGGACGAGGTAGGAGGTCAGGTGGAGGACGCGGGTGATGCGTGGTCTGCGGTTCAATTAGTAGCGATGCGCCAGGAGGAGGATGGGTGGGAGGCAGGGGAAAACACACGCTGCGAAGCCGCCGGCCAAAGAGAAATGCAAGAGGGAGGTAAGGATCGGCGCAGAGTGGGCATGGAAGAATGCCTGTGCGCGCGCGATCTGTGCTCGGCTCGGAGGGAGGATCGACTCTGGCGGGGGCGAGTCGAGTGACGCATGGAACGCTGCGCAGGCCCGGTGGGTCGGCACGGCAGCGAGGAGCTGGGCGAGGAGGTCGGTCGATTTCGTTCCCGGTGGAGAAGAGCGTAGGGAGCGCAGCGCAGCGTCACAGAGGGGATCGCCTGTGTTGCGGTACCTTCCGGGCGGACCCAAGTGTGTCAGTGAGGTGAGAAGAGCGTAAGGAAGACGCACTCACCCTTCTAGTTCGGGAGGGGTCGCGCAGTCTTCGTCCCACTCCAACAGGTGTCCCCAGACCTGGACGACGTCTCCCCGGCGCAGGTGAAGCGTTTCGTTGGGATGTGCGATCGGGATCGGGATGCGTGTTGAACGCAGATTGAAGGCTGGGTAGGGATCGGGTGGAGTGAGGAGGGGCATGGAGGCCGATCGAAGAGGAGTTGTCAGTGGGAGCCAGATTAGTTCAATAATGGATTTTCAGATGATAGCGATCGAATGCGGCGGGGCAGATGAGGGTCAGAAGACAAGCAGCATTTTCTGGAGCAGGCGACGGTCCAAAGCCGCCTGGGCTGCCGATCGCTCCATCTCCCGGCCCAAGCTTGATCTGCGCCCACACTCCCATTTACTCTGACGCTCTTCAATCGCACGCCCTCCCGAATCCTACATTACGGAGATCGCCTCTAATCAACCATGGGCGCCTCCCAATCCGCGCCCAAAATCACCAAGCAAGACCGGGCGATCCTCGAGCACGTCCTCCCATCCCTCCTGCCCCTTCGCTCCTCACTTCATCTTCCTCCCCCTTACACCTCACTCATCGCTGCATACGCAGTCTGAAGATCCAGCGCGACAAAGTGAAGCAGTACCAGCGCCGCCTGACGGCCATCTCGACGCGCGAGCACGAGATCGCAAAGGCCGCGCTTGCTGCTGGGGACAAGCCGCGGGCGCTGCGGGCGCTGAGGGCGCGGAAGTACCAGGAGGGCTTGTTGGAGAAGACGGATGGGCAGCTGGAGACGCTGCAGAACTTGGTGGGTGACTTTCCCCTTCTGCACTTATACCACCTTCTCCCCCTCCCGCCTACCAATCTCCCCCAAGACGATGTGAAATGGAGCGGGGTGCTGATGCGGGTGGGGACGGGACCAGGTATCGAGCATCGAGTTCGCGCTCGTAGAGAAGGACGTGCTCTTTGGGCTGCAGCAGGGGACCATGGTCCTCAAGCGCCTGAACGAGGAGATGAGCATCGAGAAGGTCGAGCGGTTGATGGAGGACTCGGCGGAGGCTGTCGCGTATCAGCGGGTGCGTCTTTCCCTCTCCCCTGCTTCCCAGAATGTGTTCTCTCTTCCAGTGCAGGAATGGCACTCATGTGCGGTGGTTTTGGAATTCGTTGCAGGAGGTCGACGAGCTCCTCGGCAGCCGGATGACGCTCGAGGAGGAGGAGGCCGTCCAGGCGGAGCTGGCCGCGCTGCAGGCGGAGCTGGTACGCCGTCTCTCCTTGCTCCTCCCCTTTCCTTTCCCTCCCTTGCATTCCCGACGACCCACGCACTCTCCCCTTACTCCTGCACAGGCCCCCGAGCAAGAACCCCAGCCCGCGCTACCGAACGCTCCGACACAGAAGCCCGCACCCGAGATTCCGAGCACGCCGACGGAGGAGCCTGTCGAGCAGGGTGCGTGTGCCCCCTACCTCTTCTTCTCTGTAGGTAGATCGCCCTGATGTTCTCCATCGCAGAACCGGAGCTCGAACGACAGCGACAGCCTGCGCGGGAGCGGCAGGCCGTCGCCGCTTGATCCTACACTCATGCCCCCACTCCCTGCCCCTGCCTGCTCCGCGCGCATGGCTCGGGCGTCCCTTTTACAGGTGGCTGATCTGGACTTGTCGTATTTATACTTCCCCGCTATCTGCTCTGACCTTGCATCGCATCGCACGTCGCACATCGCACTCGGTTGCGCTCATGGATACCCTCTGCTGCTGTTCTGACTGACATTCGGGATGGTTCTTGATGCGCGGGAACACGCCGGGAAACTCAAGGGTTTAGATTGGGTTACATCGGGCGGTCCGGGTTCAGCATGCATCCCATGCATCCCGCATGTGCCGGGTTCGTCGGTTTGCAGTCGCATCTCGACTGCGTTGCACTTCCGCTTTGCGGCCTTGCTGGCTTTTCCGATCTCCATCGTCTTCTTCAATACGTTCGCACCTCCTAGAATAGCGTTCGTTTTCAGGACTCTGCCGGAGGACAATGGTCGTCGTTGCGCTCGACAAGGCTCGTGACCTTGCGGCAGTTGACAGCCTTGTACAGCCGCAGCCGTCCGTCGCCTAGGCAGCCCGCCCAGTCCTTCAGCCTTCGAGATGCAAGGCTCGCCTTCCATGTCATTATTTGTTGTTCTGCAACAGGGAAGCAATAATGGACGCTTTTCGATCAGAGCAGAGTGGAACGAATATTATGCGAGTGCTGCGTTGACCCCAGCCGCGCGCCGTCAAGTCCCGATTCCCACATCGGCTAAGGCGTCGCGCGCCCGTGGCCCGCCCGCGCGCGAGGAGTTGCCCTTTGCCGCATCCTCAACCTCTACTCTTAGCGACTCTGCCCTCTACCACCACTCGATTTTTGTGCTGCGCAGGGAGCCATGCCGACGCCTACGATGCGGCTCGTCGGTGAGTCCCTGGCGCATATGCGGAGGATGGGAGGCTCGGACGGGCGGACGGGCCGACGTATCTGGGGGTACCGGCGCACGTCCTTGGCCTGTACAACTGTCTGGACATCGCCGTGATGGGTGCAGATGGCCGAACGGTGGCGTATGGACCCCTCTGAAATAGAATACTCAGACCCGGTTGGCGTGTACACGCTCCCAGCACCCCGGTGGTCCTGCGATGCTCACCCGCGTCCCTGCCCTGCCCCTTTTGCCTCGCCTCGCAGACATCTCCTCGTCCTCCGAGGACCCGTTCTCCGACCCTACCGACCACGCACCCCCGCCCGTGCCGGTCAAAGATGCGTCCGCCGCGCACCCCTCGAGCGTACACGAGGCCCTGCGCGACGTTGTGCAGATCAACAAGCGCCCCGTCCAGTCCCCTGCCATGCCGTGAGTCGCCCAGTCGCCCCCTCGCCTTGGCTCTTGAGGCGGATGGAGGTGTGAAAAGGGAATGGGAGGAGAGGATCCACTGTCTGTTTTGTGTTCGCGGATGCGTTGCGATGCCGAGGCGATAGCGAGCCCGGGGCGGGGCCGACTGTCATCCAAGATCCAAGGGTAAAGCCCGCTCGTCGCCCGTGTCGCAGCTGCGCGGAGGCGCACCATCGCCGGTATCGGCCCGCGGCCATTGATTATTTCTCATCGCACGCACGCCGATCCCGGTTCACCTCCCACCACCACCATCTCCGCCCACCTCCCACACCCTCCCCCTGACCCCTTACTGACCTCATACACACATACACCCATGTTCTCCTTCCTCAGCTCCCCGCCATCCACCTCGTCCAACTCGTCCGTCTCCCGGCGGCATCGCCGCTCGCAGACCATCGACCCCGGCGCGATGCCCTCGGCACAGGCCGCGCAGGCGAAGGACGGCTTCGCCGACGCACACCGCAAGCCCAAAAAGCCCGGCAAGCACTTTGACGTGATTGACTCGCTGGACTACAGCTCTGTGCTTGGGACTCCTCGTGCGTAGACACCCACCCACATGCCCCTATCCTTATCCGCGTCTCATCATACTGGATCCGCATGTACAACAACCACAGTCTGGCACCACGACAGCCCGTACGACGCCGCCGCGCCCTCTCGAAACAAGCACCAGACGCGCGCGCCGATGCGCGCGTTCGACTCGGCCTCCGCCGTGCCGACGCTGTCCTCCTCCGCCCCCTACTCCACCACCGCCGCGTCCTCCTCATCCTCCTCGACGAACAAACACCTCTCGCCCCTTGCGGCCGCGACGCTTGCGCGCATGGACGCGGCCGCCGAGCGCGCGGACGAGGAGGAGGCGGCGCGGCACGTGAACGAGACGGAGGAGGAGCGCGAGGCGCGCATCCGCGCGGAGAAGAAGAAGAGCAACCCCCTTCTGGAGGTCTGGGGGAAGCACGAGGAGGAGCCGTGGGAGCAATTTGCGGCGGGCGCGCCGGCCAGGGGGGACAATGGCCTGTCCAGCAGGGCAAGCAGCATCTGGGACGTCGACGCTGCTATCCCTCGTGCGTCTTATCTCTCTCTTCCCCTCCCCTTCGAAGCTGATCGTCGCGTCCCACATCCCCCTCCCTTGCGCAGCCCAACCGACCCGCCGGCCGTCCTCGCGCGCCCCGCCGCCCGCGCCGATCGACCTCTCCGGCACAGGCTACACTACCTACTCGTCTACGTCCCCGTCCTATCCCGCCGGGGCAACCCCGTCCCCGCCGCTCGAGGGCGGGACCGCCTCCGCGCGGCCCAAGCGCTCGCAGTCCCTGCTCCAGAAGTTCCGCAAGGCGCGCAAGAACCCGAACGTCCCCCTCGGGTCCTCCCTCGACGACGAGCACCCCGCGCACTCCCCCACCGGTGGCGGCGGCGGGGGCGAAGACGCCGACACGGTGGACCCGACGCTCCTGAGCCCGCGCTCCCGCGGCGGGGCGCGCCTCACCCCGGACTACGTCCACGTCTCGCCCCCCGTCGAGAAGGACCTGCCCGGCGTGCCTGCCGGCAGCCCCGGCTGGACACCCCGCAGCGAGAGGGACGGGAGCTACTTCCCTGGCGGGGCGGGGGCGCCCGGCGGCGGTGGAGGAGGAGCAGGACTGGGGAGGAAGACGAGCCTGCTCAATAAAGTCCGCCATGGACTCGGGAAAGGCGTGAGGAGCAGGAGTAGGGACTCGCGCTGAGTGGGATGGTACTGCTTGTTCTTTTGGTCTTCGTTGCCTTGAGTGTTTGTGTTCGAGCCTTGACTGTTTTACCTTTTACCTACCTACCTACCTACCTGCCTCCGACCACTTCCTCTTGCTTTAGTTCCTCGTCTGGTTCCTCCCACCCTCACGCCCGCCTGCTTGCCTTGCTTGCTTTCGCTGTTGTTTCGTAGCGCCTCTGATATAGTGATTGCGACTGTGGCCGCTGTTACCGAAGACGGACGCTGCTGTGTGGTTCATTTGGTTGGTTGCCACGTTTGTCGGCTGGTTGGTTGATTGACAAAATTGATTGGTTGTAGTAGTCATGCGTTTGAAGTATGATTTGAGGGTGGCTGTGAGTTAGCAGATGCGGAAGGGCAAGAAGGTGGGCTATTCGGGAAATGGCTGTGCCCCCAACCCACGCATCCAATAATATAATCATCTCAAGCACCTTGCCCACACCTCCTTGCCCAGCTCCTCGTCCAGCCCCCCCTCCTCCAGCGCACCCCTCAGCCACCTCCTCAGCTCCTCCTCGTCCTCGCTCGCAGCACGGACGACTGCGCCCCTCCCACCCGCCACGTCCGACACGCTCCACACGAAGCGCGCGGGCCTCGAGCGCTGGTGCACTGCCGGCTCGCGGGCGAAGCGCGCTGCGAAGGACCCGCGCAGGCGGGCGGTGCGCGGCCCGCTGAGCAGCAGCGTGAGGTATGTTGTGTAGGGTGCCATGCGCGTGGGGAGCGGGGAGGAGCGCGTGGGGCGCAGTTGCAAGGCGTCGCGCATTATCGGTTGGGTGGAGCAGGGGTGGGAGATGGTGTTGATTGAGGTGTACGAAGCGAAGGCCCACGCCTCGCCGCGTGCGTGTCGCCCGGAAGTGTACCAGTCGAGGAGGACGACGCTCGACCCCTCCTCCTCCGCGAGCCGCACATCCTGTTCCTGCTTGAACGCGCTCCCCGCAAAGGGCTGGACCGGATCGGGGAGGAGGACAAGCATTCCTCCCCCGCCCAGCACGTCCACCTCGAGCCGCTGCACCGCCGCGCCCTCGCCGCCGCCCGAGCGCCGCGCGCCCCCTGGGCGCGCGCGGAACACCTTCGTCGACCCCTGCGTGAGGAGGACGAGCGTCCCGCCCGCGCCGACCACGGCGTGCAGGTGCGTCGCATCCCCCGAGACTAGGCCGCCGCCGTAGGTCAGCGTATAGGCGAGGCCGGTGTGTGGTGGGGTTGCGAGAAGGCGCGGGATGAGCAGCTTGAGCGGGTAGGTCGAGGAGAGCCGCGGGAACAGCGTGTGCGATTGGGAGGGCGTCAGGTGCAGGTGCGAGGTTGGGATGCTTGGGGGAGGGGGAGGGGAAGTGGGGGAGAATGTGGATATAGGTCTGGGTGCAGGGTCCGGTACAACTGTGGATGATATAGATGCATCCGAGGATTCTGGTCGTCCCTATGGCAGGAGTAGTGTTGAGTCGAATGCCGATTCGTACTCGAGGAGAACGCAAGGACGTGCAAGGGCCGTACCGTCGTCTCACCGAGTGCTAAATCATCATCGCCCATTATTTTACGGAAATATTCGTGCGGTACGGACGCGCGATAAACTACGAGAGCGTCGAAGACGGCGCGACACAGGTAAGCTCAAAGAAAGATCGCAACGTGACGCGGCGCGCGTTCGAAAAAGGTTCGACCGAGCTGGAGGGGTAACTTCGAACAGATACATGTCAGTATGATTCTCCAGTGGTCCTCGGTGAGCGCTCGACGGACGGGTAGACAGTGTGGGAGGATGGGAGAGGAAGGAAGGAAGGAAGAAGACGCGTGCGCGCCGCGTCCAGTCGCAGCGGCGCCCTTATCTCCTTGGCGGCGATCCATTGAATCATTCGGCAACTTCCTCTACTATCTGCACGTACTCTCTAAGCTTCTGTTCATTCGAGTTCAAATTTGAGTTACAAGCCGGGTCGGGACATACGAAGGTCGCACGCAGCGCTAAAGTGTGGTGCGCACCCAGCTGAGTACTTCGACTGGACCCTACGTTGGATCTTTACCTCCCACGCCCGGCAGAGAGTGCCAAATCTCTTAGAAATAAAAATACCGAAAATTTATGAAGCCAGTGAGAGTAGTGCAATGGTCCTCCTCCCATTGTGGTTACTCAAACTTTGGGACGCCAACTTGATGAAACAGGTGGCATGATATCTGTCCAGGTCTCGCTAAACATACCGACATTGTACCAGCCACCTTCAGCTATGAAGATTGACTATACTTCCGCTGATCACCGACCAGAAAGCCTGCCATAGGCCGCGTGCACTGAAGTCGAGAGGGGTTCAGCAGCCCAGTCGATACCACATGCACTTCAAGCAAGAGAGCCGTTCAATTGGCAGACCAGAGCTCGTCCGTCGATAGACAAAACCACATAAAGCTCCGTGTTGGCCCCCTTCATTCTTCTCTCACTCGGTCCAACAGACTGACGCCGCAGGTGTGGAAAGTTGGGCATCGTGGTGGTGGCCCAACCTAAGCTCAGTTTGAGCGACCCGTTCTATTACATCTGACCTCTAGAAGAGCATCGATCGATTATTCAAGGGGGAGGTAGGAGTTACTGATGTATTGATATCCTCGCCCGCACCGTCTTTCCCCGGGCGGAAACCCGGCTGCGTGGTCCTCCCTTCATTGTATAAACGCCGGCTCCTTCTCAAATGAATGTCGGAAGCGCCTGCATGGCAATCATGGTGCATGGCGGCCGTGAGATTTCCTAAAAGTCAGATCCTTGATATTCTCTTTAGAAATTCGCTGAGTCCTGCAAGTCAACCGATAAAGCATGGGCCCCTTGCCGACGGTGTCAGCGCATCACGCTGCCCGTGTTTACTGCAAGGAGGCAAACATGATTTGTCTATGAACCGCCAATATTGTCGGAAGTGTTTGAGACTCTATATTCTGTGATCACGGTCTGTATTCCTTCGGGACCGCTGTGCGAGGAAACCACGTTGCTGTGTCGTCGCTCTCAGTAACTTCAAGCGAGATCGCTGACTGAACGTTCTTGTGTGGAAGATCAACACCAACTATGGGGTAAGTTGAGGTCTAGATATGCTAACTTTTTGATTTCCTTTCCTTTAGGACAAGGCCACCATCAAGGGTTCGACCCGCAATGGGAAGACCAGCGGTAGGCCGTCCTCCTACCCAACCTGAAGAATTCAGCTGACCCTCCGCTAGCGCGTCAGGCCTCTGCACCGCCTACAGGGGCACTGACAACAACAGGATGGAGCCCAAGAAGATCGGCTCGTGCTGTGAGTGCCGATTGGATTGTACGCTCAGCCATCTCAGAATTTAACTGACAGCCATGCCACGCTGCAGGATTTACTTTCGCGTCTCTTACGCGCGCTTGCTGATGACTGTTTCGTCGAGAGGCATTCTTCTAATTTTTACTGCCCAACTTTTAGATCCTGGATCCCATTATGCATTCCGGAGCTGATGGTTTCATGCCTTACGCTTGGTCCGGGATGAGCGGGTATCGTGTCCAATAGATTGTAGCTCAGCGCCGGTTGGTCAGATGGGAGTACCCACCTGGGGTGACAATGTTTTGGAGGGCATGCTGCTGGGGAGAGATTCGAGCGGAGTGCAACATGCACGTTGCACACACGGATAAAGATAACGACGTGCTCGAGAAGACGGCACGTTCGAGAGTTTTTGTTTATTTTGTTTACAATCCAGTTTCATAAGCGGTTCGATGCTTGAAGGGCAACTACTCTATACTAGAAAGTTTCGGGGTAATGCGAATTGGCTTTAAAAGGGGGGTATGGTGGGAGGCATAGGACACAGCTATAGGGACATAAGGCGGGTGTGCGATGCAGCGGGAGCATACGGGCATAAGACATACATATATAAGAGACATAGACGCGTAGGAGGGCGGTGGAGGACTTCAAGTTCATGGGGGATAAATGTGTGTTAAACGTTCCGCTGCCAGGCGAGATTGTGAGGCTAGCCGACCGGGGATCGAATGCGAAGGCAGCCCAAAGATGCGAGGGAGTGCAGACCAAGTGCTGAGCGGGTGAGTAATCCGCGAGCAACAAGGGGGGCGTCCACGAGCGCACCGGGTGACGAAGCCAGGCAGGCGTGAACGCAGGCTCAAGGAGGGAGGAGGAGCTCCGAGCAGGCACGGGGGAGAGGACTGCCAAGCGCGGTGGTGTTGCATGGATCGAGGAAAACGGTGGGGGGGGAAT
>JTLS01000569.1:0-16767 GCA_000826855.1 Basidioascus undulatus
TGGGGGGGTGGGGAAGGTCGGTGCGGGAGGGAGAGGGGGAGCGCGAGCGCGGGGGAGAGAGCGGCACGGACTCGGCGTCTTCGAAGGAGTCGGGCGTGGATGCGCCGGAGCACGGGCGCGAGGGTGTGCTGGGCTGGGACATCTTGCGTGTGGGAGAGGGGGGATGGGAGCGTGTACTGTTTTGGGAGGAGGGCAAGGAGGGTCAGCGAGTCGAGAGGAGGGGGGCACTTGGGGCGTTGGGCTGTGAGCGCTGCCTCTGTGCGAGTCTCGCTTCTTCCACCAAGTATTCCCAGCTGCAAAAGACCAAACAGCCACTACAACTCTCCAGTATGCCCAACGATACCAAAATAAAGAGCAGCGACATGCGCAGCTCGGTACGCTCGCCAGCGCA
Organism: Basidioascus undulatus; assembly: GCA_000826855.1. Lineage (NCBI taxonomy): Eukaryota > Fungi > Basidiomycota > Geminibasidiomycetes > Geminibasidiales > Geminibasidiaceae > Basidioascus > Basidioascus undulatus. The sequence goes on from JTLS01000569.1 coordinate 392, forward strand.
CCGCAGCTGACCCAGGCGACATCCACACGCCGACTCACCTGTACTCCAAGCTCTCCGGTCTTCCTAAGCCCCCACAATCCCCAGTGCGAGATCCAACAATTCCCGAGGTCGATGGCCCTCGCGATGGGGTTGGAGGAAGGCAAGGACTCTGCAACGAGCAGAGGTGGACGGTATGTGTGTGTGACGAGCTGGGTCGGCACGGATCGAGTCGAGAAGTCGCGAAGGCAAGGTGAGACACGAGCAACACGCTCGCGCCCTTGTCTTCATCATTCCCTCGCACAATATCCGGAGCACTTTCGCGGAATTGAGCGCGGCATTTTCATATTTTGAATGTATGGGCTCCCAATTATGCATTTGTAACAATTTTGTGGTGTTATTGCAAGAAAGTGAGCGATGTGACGCGTATAAATCTACATCTTCTCCGGATGCTAAACCACGTGCCTGTGCCCGCGTCCTGATCGCCAATTACCGACGAGGTTGTTCTGTGTTCCTCGCCTCCTCACCACTCCTCCTCACCCGCACATTCTCGGCACAGTTCGTCGCCAGATAACTGAGCAAAACGAAAACGCTCATGTTACCTTCTCCCACCAGGTCCTACTCATGGCCCGTCGCGGGGTCGGCCTAGCCGCGTTCTCGCACGCGTCGCTCACGTCCTCGTCCTTCTCGTCCCTCTCATCCTCGCTGTCCGCGCAACAGCTCCAACACCTCACCTCCCAACTCCAAACCTTTCGCTCAGCGCTCTCTACCTTCGCGACGCACCACCGGGGCGATATCGCGCGAGACCCCGCGTTCCGCACGGCGTTCCACCGCATGTGCGCCGCGCTGGGGGTCGACCCGCTTGCAGGCCCGCGTCGCGGCGGCTTCTGGTCGGACGTCCTGGGGCTGGGAGACTGGTACTTTGAGTTAGCCGTGCAGGTCGTGGATGTGTGCGTGTCGACGCGCGAGCGCAACGGCGGGGTGATCGAGATGGGCGACCTACTCCGCCGCCTGACCGCCATGCGCGGCGGCGCCGACGGGTCCATCACGCCCGCGGACGTCCTCCGCGCGCTCGCGGCGCTCGAGCCCCTCGGGTGCGGGTACACGACGAGCGAGCCCGCGCCCGGGCGGACGCTGATTCGCTCGCTGCCCCGCGAGCTCGATACCGACCAGACGGCCCTCCTCGCGATCGCCGCGGACAACGGAGGGTGGGTGAACGTCCCTCTGGTGGAGCTGCTCAGTGCGTCGGAGTGGGATGAGAGGGGGCAGGCGAAGGGCGGCTGGGGGAGGGAGAGGGCGGGGAAAGTCCTGGAGGACGCGGTGATGACGGAGGGGACGGCGTGGGTCGATGATCAGTGTCCGGGCGGGGAGAGGGAGTGGTGGTTCCCTGCGGCGATAAAGTGGGAGGAAGAGGGGTGATGAATCTGCTCTTTGACCCGGAGACCAAAACGCACCAGAAGCCGGCTGCGCGCTGCTCTTTTGTGCAGAAGACGTTGTTCGGTGATTGACTGCCTATAAGCCAGGTAAGTTTTCGCAGAAGCTGACTACCTGGTCGTATGAATGATTACAATCCAAGCTCAATCATTGTACTCAGGTTGCCATTCCAATATGGATCGAAAGAGTTTACCGTGCCAGCGTGACAAACGCTGCAGGCAGGCTTTCTCCCCAAACATCGCTGTGTACGTTCGCGCAGCATCGATGGTCCTTAAGATACCGGTATCAGCATTCTCAATTTCCTCCATTATTTCTGTCAGATTCCCTGAGAAAATAAAGGACTGTACGACGATAATGCAGCCTCTCCAAAAGCACGTGCCCGTCCCTCTTATCGCCGACCCCGAAATGACATCCTTCCCCGCCCCCTGCCCTCCTCCCCCCTTGACGTGCTCCACTCTCCCGTTCACTCAACCAAACATGGCGACGAGACCCCCGCCCGACAGCGACCCCGCGGCGGGATGGCCCGAGCTCGCGTCCGGCGCAGAGGGAGAAGGAGAGCGCGGGCGGGGCAGAGGCAGAGAGGGAGGGGTAGGGGGAGGTGTGAAGTGGAAGTTACGGACGGAGGGGGAGTGGTATATCGGTTCTTTGGGTGCGCAATAGCCCATGTTCATTTCAACTTCAAAGCAAGCTCACTCTCGATTTTTGCGGAGAAACTAGAATCCAAGCTGCGCAGACTGCAAGACCGCTCCCCTCCCATGACGACCACCTCCGCGCGGCCCCCCTCCCCCTCCGCCTCCGCCCCTCCCCACGAGTGCAGCCGCGCGAACGACGCGCAGCCGCTCGGCGTCGACCCCGCTCTACGCGCCCGCCGATCCCTCCCCGCCCCTCCCTGCCTGCGGGAGCTTCGCAGGCCTCATCCCGCCCCCGGGGAACGGGCACAACCGCCCGGGCACGGGCACGGTCCTCGAGGAGGGCGAGAGCTCGTTCCCGCGCTTGTCCCTCTCTGGCAGCTCGGCGGGCAGGGGCAGAAAGGATAGTGGGGCAAGTGGGAAGCGCGGGAGGAGGAGCGGCGATCAGAACGAGGAGGAGGACCTCGATCCCGTCACTGTCATCGGGCTCCGGCCGGGCGAAGGTCCCTCCCCCGAGCGCAGAATCCGGGGCGTCGAGTCCAACCCCGTCCTTCGTACCTCCTTCCTCTCCACGAACTCCACCACAATCACAACAACCCACGCGCAGCCGCAGCCGCCTCCCACCTCCTCCCCTCATCCCGCGGGCGCAGCGCTCTCCGCCGTCCCAATCCCCTCAATGCCGAACCTCTCCGCCCTCGCAGCGCGGCACCGCCTCCCGCCCTCCGCGGCGGGGGCTGCACGCCGCTTCGTCCTCCCCTCGTACGCGCCCCCACCCCCACCGCAGCCGACGTCCGCCCTCGCGGCGCGCCCGTCGACGGAGCTCGTCATCGCGCGCGCGCGCCGGCTCGCGGACGAGCGCGCAAGGGAGAACGTCAGGACGCTGCTGGGCGGCGCTGGGGGGGCGAGGAGGAAGCCCGTGCCGGAGTGGGTGGGGGCTGTGGAGAGTGGGAGTGGTAGCGAGGGGAAGGGGATCCGGGCGGAGAAGGGAGGCGCAGACTCGCTGAGCCCCCCGTTGGGGTCGAGCGATAACTCCAGCAGGCGGCGTGTGTCTCCGTCTTCGAGCGTTATGCAGCCCGATACGGACGTAGAAGACGAAGACCCCGTGCGTCTTGAGTCCTTTTCCTCCCATTCACCATCCACGTACTGATGCGATTCTTTCCGGGGAGTAGGACAACCCCCTCTCGTACTCGAACCTCTTCTTCGCGCCGTCCCCAGACCACGCGCATACCCCAGGCCGACGCGAGCGCGCCCAGACTCTGCCGACCACCCCGTCGGCAGCGTCCACGCGCTCGTCCGCCTCGGACATGGACGACCGGCGCAGCCCGCTCCTCTTCGGGCTGCGGCACGGCGCGCTCGAGTGCACCCGCAGGAACAATGTGCTCGTCACGCCGCCGACGGACGAGGGTCCAGGCGCAGGGCAGGACGGGGACGACGGCGAAAGGGGGTTGCTGCTTCCCCCGCCTGGCCTGCTTACGCCCCACAATCACCCGCCCTCGTACTTCTCGCCCGTCTCCACACCCGCGAGCGAGGCCATCACCCCCATCCGGATTCTGAACTCGTACTTCAGTAGCAGTGAGTCCACCTCTCACCCTCCATCCCTCCTCTTCTTCTTCCATCCGAGCTCCCGTTCACCATCTCTTGCAGGCCCAGACACGCAAGGCCGGATCGGGACCGTCGACTCGCAGCTGCCCTCGCTCGTGCCCTCGCCCTCGCCGTCCGAAATCAGCGACACGGACAGAGAAATCTACTTCGGGCGCAAGCGCTCGTACATCGCCGAGCCGCTCTCCTCGCCGCAGCACACCGAGTTCTCGTACGCCGCGCCGTCGAGCACGCTCGAAGGCGCGCGCGCAGGCTTGCTCTCGCCTTTCCCCCCCACCGCCTCTGGAGCGGTGTACGCCCACCCGGACCGGACGGCGTCCGCGGAGTCGCGGCACACGGGACTCCCCAACGCGTCCTCCGCCTTCGCGCTCTTCCCCGCGCATACCGACTTCCCGCGCCCGCCCATCGTCGACTTCTCCCCCTCCGAGCCCCAGCTCCCGGCGCCCCGCCGGAAGCGTTCGCAGTCTTTCCCCGAGGCTTCTACCGAGCCCTCGAACCTCAACCTCCTCGACACGCCCCCGCGCGCGCAGGGCGCCCGCCTGAGCTGGCAGACCCCCAGCCGCAAGTCGTCGTATGCCACTGTGGTGTCCACCACGGAGGGGTACGCCACTGCGCCCGAGGAGCAGGAGCAGGAGCTGTTTACGCCCTCGCCCGCGGATAGCGAGGAGGTCCTTCGTGGGGGTGTGTTAGTGGATCCGCTGGAGAGCGGGTATGTCGACGAGGAAGAGGCGGCGGGTGGGAATAGGATGAGCGGGTACTTTGGGCTTCCGCTGCCCAGGGAGAGGAGGAGGGTCGACAGCGACGCGACTATGCGGCTTTGATCGACCTACATCAACACACTTTCCGATGGTTTTTCTCCCTTTTTTTAGGATATAGAACACAAGCTGTCGCAGTTACTTCCGCATTGACCCATTCAAGCCCGTACGAGTGGTTCGCCGTACCAGTCGCACATTTTCCCTGCACTACCTTTCCGTTACCCACCTGCAGTAGTTTGTCTCTTTCAAACACATACCGCGCAGAACCCTAATTAGGTATGTCCATCGCTAGCTAGTCTTACGCCGTTTCGTTGTAGTGCTCGCATTTTGCTCGCTCGCTCCATGTACAGGTAGACATAGAGAAACTTGTCACCTGTGTGCACGTCGGATCGTGCTCGCAAGCCGTTGGTGGCGGGCGTGCTCGGCAAAGGGGGGTGGGCTGAGATCGCCCTAGATTGCCTTTACCGTGTCCAACGCAAGGAGGGTTGTCCAAACAAGACCCATACATGAACTTCATTTCCCCGAACGCAGAAGCGTGAAAGGCGTATGCATGGAATTTTATGGGACGCGATTGCACGCGTTATATGATAAGCTCATACGACTACAAGGTCGCGCTTTGGCGGATACGACTGAACATTAAGCATTTAGCTGTCGTACTATTCAACGATTCGTTACGAAGACCTGCCCCAATGCGCTTGAGTGTCTTATTGAGTGTCGCCGGTCCGTTGGCTGGGCCACCACAGGCCAGCGCTGGCTTCACGCGTGCTCGGCGACCGCTGCAGCTCAGTGGGTCTGTACACAGATACCGACAGACAGAAACAGCATGGCAGGTGAAGCTCGCCTGCACCTGGTTGGCTCGGAAGATATGGAGACCGCGATAAATGGAATGTCCCATCAAAGAAGATCTGCAGTCTACCGGCCCACCTTCGACCTTCTTTTGAACCGGCCTGACAACGCGTTGGAAAGGTTCCCAACGTTTCCCCCATCTTACCTACCGACTCCAGACTTAAGCTTCTCATAACACGGTGCCTAGCATGCGTCCTCGACTCGCAACTGCAATTGTTCTTGCCCTGCTCTGCCCCCTCTGCAGCTTGAACCCTTTGGGTGCGGCCGCTTCGGGCATCCCCACCACACCGGGGAAGATCCTACTACTGGGCGACGGCCTCTTCCAGCGAAGCGCCGCCGCGGGTGGGGTAGCGGAGCAGCTCGCAGATGCGTACCGAAACTCACTCATGGGTCCGGTTTTGGGATGGCTGACCGTTCGATACTGACGACCACGGTGCTGCGCCAGAACACTACATCAGGAAATTGGACGTTGTGAACCGCGGCTTCGGGGGGTTCACTTCGACGCAGGCTTTGGCTGTTGCGCAAAACATGAGTGAAACCAAGCCGAACACAAAACTCTAGCAGGACTGTATTGGTTGTTTCGCTAACATGTTGGACTGCCAGATCGTACTGCAGTGTGTGCAAATTCTAATGATCTGGCTTGGTGAGCTGCTTTGTCATGGGTATGCCGAGGGTAATGGCTAATTCTGGCATTGCTGGCAGCACTGTAGGAGCCAACGTGCGCCGCGATCATGCGGTGCAAATGTCAATTTGTTACCTTTCTTCCACTCATACCTTAAGATCAAGATTAAACTCTCGGATGCCTATCCGGAAATCTCCTCAGCCCCCTCCTCGCGCTCGCTCCCCCAAACGCAAAAATGCTCATCTTTACGCCGACTCCCTGAAACATCTCTTGCCCCTATTGCGACCCCTCGTGGTGGAGCAAGGACACCTTTCCCTTCGCACAGGCGGTCAACGAAATAGGCTCAGAGGAGGGCGGGCCGGTCGTTGATGTCCAGTGTGCCCTGACGGACCCGGCGCAGGCGCTGTGAAAGGAGGTCTCGCAGTTTCAGCTGGATGGGCTGCATCTGAACTTTGGGGCTGAATCTGGTTACGAGGTGAGCGTTTCGTTATATTGTCTTGCTCTCATTTGGTGTAGGCGGAGAACTCAACAGTTCGCCTCTCTCGCTCAGGTTGTCTACAACGCCACCCTCGCTGCCATCGGCGCCTCGTACCCCGCGCTGGCAGCCGAAAACCTTCCGGAGTGGGACCCCTCCACGTTGGCGGTATCAGGCAACATTTCGCAGCCGGTGTCCAATGTGGTGAAGTCGTCCGCGGCGAAAGGTTGGAGGTTTGGGTCGCGCTGGGCGGCAGCTTTGTTGTGGATGATTTGACGTTTGCGCATTTTATCGGTCGGTCTGCACGAGTCCTGACAACGAAGCAAGAAGGTCTTCACACTGAGCTTTTGTTCATACCGTTCCCCAGGCATGAGCGCCGGCGTTCCTCGCCATTTTCGAGGTTCGACCGAACCATGTCGTTAAAAATCCCCCATATGCCCGCCTGCTCCACTCCCACAAGCAAGTGCATAATGTGCTGTGCACCCCTTTAAAAGAGCATGTCATCAGCATGCACGGAATCCTTAGTATTATACTGTATTTTACAGTCAAAGCTGCAGCTGCGCCATGGCCATTACTGAGCGCAACCATTTAACGCTCATTCTCATACGCGTAAGCCCGAACCGCTCGAATCTGTATTGTACATTAGCACGAACACTTCGAAAGTAGGAGATACTAATGAAATAGTTCCTGATTCAACACCAGACTCGCAATTCTCATGACCACCTATTATCTACCGTGCCTTCGGAAGCCTAGCCTATCAAAGAAGTCTGTGAGCGGCCGGCCTGCCCAGGGTCAGCCTCCCTTTTGAGTCGGTTCCGACAACACGTTGAAAAGGCCCCTCAACGCTTCTCTCCTTTGCCTACCCTCTTTCAGCTGCTGTATTCATACAAACTGGGCCCAGGATGCGTCCTCAGACCGGTGCAGCAGACCTTCTTGCCCTCCTTCGCGGCTGCAGCTCACTCGCTGCCTCCGCCGCCTCGACCTCGCCCACCACAGCGGGATAGCTCGTCTTGTTCGCGGACAGCCTCTTCGAGAAGAGCTCGGAGCGGGCGGGATGGCGGAGGTGCTCGAAGGTACGTTCTGCTCTGGTATTGTCGGCTCTGACGAATCTGCCGTGGCAGAGCACTACATCAGGAAGCTGGACGTTATCAACAGTGGATTCGGCGGGTTCACGTCGACGCAGGGTCTGGAGGTTGCGCAGAACGTGAGTAAGACGGAGTGAAACGTCGCTGGCGGGACTGCCTTGTTTCACGCGAGTGGCTGCCAGATAAGCTTGCAAAGCCAGACGGACGTGAGACTCCTCATGATTTGGTTTGGTGCGTCTTGCGTGTCTTCGAAGAGCAGCAGTTGATTCTGACATTGCTGAAGGAACTCATGCAGGAGCCAACGATGCGCCGCGATCCGGCGACAGGAAAGTCTGTTGCCCTTCTTTCTCCATACCCTCCGGCTTCTTTCGAACAATTTATAACACCTTGAGGAGTATCAGGAAACCGCCTCAGCTCCCTCGACCTTCCGCGCAAACATGTACTCCATCCTTGACCTCGCGCCGCCAAACGTAAAGACGCTCCTCTTCAGCCCGCCTCCCGTGAACTCCTCCTGCGCCACCTGCGATTCATATTGGTGGAACAACGACACTACCCCGTTCTCGGAGGCGGTCCTCCAGATTGGGGCAGAGAGGGGCGTGCCCGTGGTCGACGTCGATCGCGCCTTGACGGACGCTGCGAAGGCGCAGGGGAAGGAGGTCTGGTAGTTCCAGCGATGGGCTGCATATGAACTTTGGTGCGGGGTCTGGGAATGAGGTAAGCCTTCTTGTCGTATTTGTTACGGGCAGAAGTTGAACACCCCGCGTCTTGCGCACAGGTCGTCTACAACGCCATTCTCGGCGCCATCGGTGCCTCGTATCCCGAGCTGGCAGCCGAGAACCTGCCGGAGTGCGACCCTTCAACGGGGGCGGCACGAGAAGAAATCGACTCACCGCCCGAGGTGGCTGGGTCTTCTACGGCGGAAGGATGGAGGGTTGGGTCGCCATGGGCAGCTGCTTTGCTGTCGATGGGGTTTTCGATTGTTTGGTGTTTGCGACAACGAAGCTAAGCAGTGTGTCCATAAGAAAGGATGTCAGCCTGTCGTTACGATCGCCTGTGGATAGCCACATCAAAACCCCGTTCTTTTCTTGCAAATAGTCGTCAGGCCATAAAGCTTAGGCGAGTCGGAAAGCTCGCACTGCAACAAGCGATAGACGAGGTATTACGCCCACATGTATCACCAGTTCGGCCAAATACCACGGCAGACGATTTCAAGCTGCAGGAAACCAGTGAACATGCTGTGTGGTCGATGAGGAGGCAGGCTGGCTTACCAAGTGATCGTCAGGATCCCTACAACGCCCATCCAGACACGTCTTCAGCGTCTCAGCAGCATTTACTTGAAAAATCGTGCGCAGTGCTCACCTGAAGTAAAGACTCCTCGCACCCTTCGGCCACTTCGTCTCCCCCTCAATGCTCACCCCCCGGTCCCTCAACCACCTCTCCCAGGCCTCCAGCTCCTCATGGCTGCCCACCGCAAACGCCACATGTTGCTGTTGCTCCCTATCACCCTTCCCATGCGGCGGGATGTACCCCCGCCCGTCGGGGAGGTGCGAGCCTTTCTCGGTCGACCCGCGCGCGAAGAGGATCAGCATCGTCTGCCCCAGCGGCAGCGCGGCGAACGTCGGCGTCGAGAAGTGTGGGGTGATGCGGAGGGTGTCGGTGTAGAATGTGAGGGAGGCGACGAAGTCTTTGGCGTAGACGGCTGGGGAAGAGAGGGTTAGAGTGTGTGAGGGACGCGGAGGGGACGGGGCGGCGGACCTGTTTCCAGGATGTGAGCGAGCGGGGCGGGTGGACTGGGAGAGTGAGAGGACATGGCGCATTTGCTGATGAAAGAAGGTCTGAAAGTCTTGAATGCTACTTCGTGGAATGCAGGTGAACGGAAGATGGGCGACATGGCGGAGCGTGGTTAAGAGGAACGAATGGGCGACTTCCTATCGTGGGTCAAATGACTTCATCGGAACAGCCTTGAGCGGCATACAAGTTCAGCGACACAAACAGCTTTCCTGTTCAGTTCCTTGCAATTCCGGGAGTATGTACAACGCTCTGTCTATTTCCCATGAAGCGAAGGGTCACATGAGGAGAACCAGGTGAGCTCCTCGACTCTCGCAACTGGCATTCTTCTTCACAAGTGTCGCGTGCTCTAGGCATTACATTCCAGGAAATTTACATGCGGGCCTGGTCTACAGACAGATGCAAGTCCAGTCCCGACATTAGAAGCTCAATTGCTGAGGGTAGACGTTCAGTTGCCGAGTAGCTTCGCGATGGTGCCGTTGGAAAGCTTGGTCAGGGTGTCGTCGCAGCCTGTGCGATGAGGAAAGAGATCAGTGGTAACTCGGCGAGGAGTCCTGCGGCAGGCCGACTAACCGCCGATGTCTGTGTTCGATAGCCCGAGTCAATACAGCCGAGGGGAAGTGGATGAGTTGAGACATACGCTGCTGCTTGATGAAGATGTTGGGGACGGTGCGCTGATACGGGTACCATGGTAAGCTCCGATTAGCCGGGCGGTACAGCAGTAACGCAGGATGATAAAGCACCTGGCCGGTCTTCTCAGCAAGGTAGGCCTGGATGTCCGAACCGTCGTCCCTCTCGTCCAGCCTAACCAATCGCCCCCTCACCAAGGTGAGCCTCTAACGCTTCGCATGTGAGCGGCGTAGCATGACGCACTCGAGGATCGCAACCTTGTCCTGGGGGACCTTGAGCTCGGAAAGGGCACTCTTCGCGCGACGGCAGTACGGCTGATCCACCCGCGTGTACGTCCTCCCATCAGCGCCCGTTCGTCGCATTCACCGATCCGCTTCGCGAACTCACGCAGTAGGACTTGGAGAAGACGGCGATCACGTTGTCTGCGATGACCTTCTGCTCGTCCCCAAGGTTTCCCCAGCCCGTCCGTTCAGCTACTCCGATCTCTCCACCTCGAGCAAGAGGCCGTTGCGAACTTCGACAAGCTGCTTGGCGGCCATTCTTGATTCTGGTGTGGAAGGCGGTGAGGTGGAGAGGAAGGAACCCAGTTTGGCTGTTGGTGAGGTGTGAAGGTGAATGTGGCGAGTTGAGAGATGGATGGTCGAGGTCAGGAACAAGAGTAGGTGCCTCAAGCGGGAAGGGGCAAGGCGAGAGAGATGACGTGCGGGTTTTCGTCAGCAAGCTCGACTCAGCCCGGCTCCCGTTGTTTGCCGCTGAAAGCAGCCGGGGCTCTACACACTGCACGCTCCCTGTGTTTCTTTTTCTCGCTGTTGAACCTGCCAAAAGACACCGCTCATCACCCAGGACAGCCTCGCGCTTTATGCGGTGCTCATACATAACTGTCACGTCCAGAGTGGCATGGAGGCCATCAAGGAATCTGCCCTTATATGGAGCGTGACTTTCGCGTTGTCGCTGCAGCACCTCCACACCCAGCTCAGAGGGTAGTAAAGCAAACGCCAACTCGACTTTCCCTTCTTTCTTCACACCGTCCGTATCTTCTACATTACGATCCACTGTAATTATGCCCAACTATTCCTTCTATGCCGTCCCCGCCGCCTGGGCCCTCTCCATCGCCCCTCACTTCTACGCCATCGGCCTGGCGAACAAGGAACACGGGTTCTGGGACAACGCGAAGTAAGTCGCGTGTTGTGAAGAGCGGTATGATACTGACAGCTCGGACTTAATTCCAGCCCCCAAGGCTTTCTTGCCCAGCTGAACAAGCGCGACCCGAAGGAGCTCACCCCCGCTCAGCAGCGCATCATCCGCGCTGAGGCTGGTCCGTCTTTGCATGAATGAGATTGAACTACGTATATGTCAATGTCGGTTGGTCCACAGCCCAGCAGAACGGCTTCGAGAACGTTGGCTTGTTCGGTGAGTCGTTGCAGAGCAACATTCGCGATCACACCATCGCAGGGTGTTGAAAGCTGAGCGTCGTCCGCAGCCGCTGCCGTCCTTGCCGGCAACTTTGCTGGCCTGGGCCACGACACCTCAACAAGGTGCGGCACTCCTTCCATGGCTTTCCGAGCTGCAGTCAAAGCTGAACTCAACCATTCTCTCCAGCTTGCCGGCGGTTACTTTGTCTCCCGTGTCCTGTACAACCTGCTCTACATCGTGCGTCTTGTGCTTTCTGGACAGGCTCTATATCTCTTTAAGCTCATCTTGACGCCATTTGTTCCATCTTGCCGCTTCTAGAGCACCAGCAGCCAGCAGCAGGGCCTGTCCAACCTCCGCACCGGCGTCTTCCTCGGCGGCATCGGCTGGTGCGTTCTCGCGATGCGTTGTTGTCCACAATGCAGCGTACTGATCACAGTCCCGAATTCCAGCATCTTCGGCCTCTTCATCCAGGCCGGCAACAAGCTCTGTACGTTTGTAATAATTCTGCCAACCTACGAACTCCGACACAGACGTTGCCTGGCTCACAGTCACTTAAATGGGAATTTTTGGCGTTGAGGAAGGAATCCAGTCGGACGAAACGAATTGAATATACCTTTGATCTTCTGGGAGTCAGCTGTCTTGCACACTTCTATGCGCTGCCATGATGCAGGCAGTAGAACCTGAATGTCGAAAGCATCTTTGGAGCGACTTGACAAGCGGTTCGTCAAGAAAGGACGTTACGAACTCTCGAACTCTCGTTGACTCCTCTTCTTGCTCATACCGCTGAATGTATAAGTAGCTGAGGCTGGTGAGGGAACTTGCGACGTGCTTGAAGCTGGGGCAAGTTGGCAAGCTGAGGATGGATCACCGGGTTCAGCCAAACAGCAGGGCCTGCGGAAGGAGAAGCATGGATGGACCTGACTGTGTAGTCGTCCTATGTTGGTCCATGGACCATATAAGTGCCGCAGGTTGGTCTGGCCGCGAAACCAATCCACTACTTCCGCGCTTCCAGCAAGAGGGTGAGCATCTCAGCGTGTTTTCAGTCGGAGCACGCACGCTCTCGAAAGGGCGGGGATCGTCTACGAGGAAAAACTGAACAGCGTAAACATTGGTTTTGGACATGGTTAGATCAGGATCCATTACATACTCGATCCGCGCAACCTCGCGGCGGATGAGCATCATCTTCCCCGGGCGTGCCAGAAGGAAGAGCCCCCACGGCTGCCGAGTCCGCCTGCAGCTGAATCTGGCACGCCGACGAAGTGTAGGACCTCCAATTTTATCGTAACTTTCTCCGACTCTAAAAAGGTGAAGAGCGGGGTGTGAGTAGTGACTGGAAGGAGGCAAGGCGCCGTTACCAACTTGACACCCTTTACGTGCAATACAGTGCCACTTCACCACGCTTGCTCTCGACAAAAGAGAAGCTACAAATAAACGTCTAGGTGAACCTGAAAGACCGAACATGGAGTACCGTAAGAAATGCCGTCGAAGAAGCACAGTGGAAAAACAAAAATGGTTTACCCGAATGCATTTCAAGCAATCGCTCCGCCAGGCGTTCCTTGTTCTTCGACCATCACCATCTCGACACCCCTCGTTTCTCGCAGAAGATGCACAGCGCTCTCACGATCCCGCTCATCGACATCGCGTTTAGCTTCCTGGACTCGCACAAGGACTTGCTTGCTCGCTCGTCTGTCGTTCTTGGCTCGATCCCGTGAACCGGGCACGCCCGCTTCGATCGGCTCGTGGCCCTTCTCCCAGACAGTGTAGGGGGAAAGCCGAGCATTGGGCATGGGTCTCCCAAACTGTATGGTATCGTGAGTTTCTCTTTGCCTCCCGAACACCGATGGGCATCAACAAGCGATTAACGAAGGATTGACGAATGTTCAGCGGGCCGTCCGAGCACCTGCGCCTGACGAGTGGGGCGCGTTCCTGGCCAAGTCGGCCTTTGTCCGCTCCCTTACCGTAGAGGAGCGGGACGACGATAAAATACTCCACGGCGACTGCAGCACCGACAGTCTCGCGCTGGTCTCTGCCATATCGCCCTGCTCCGCCATCGTCGATGTTCCCTCGCATCCGCGACCTCCGTTTCACTCTCCGTCTCTCATCCTCGCGTCCTGCCATATACAACCTCATACCTCTTTTCGTATTCCCATCGCTTGAACGGCTCGAGCTCGATAGTGCCTCGACACAGCCCGTGGACTGCGAGGTTCACGGGGCTCGCAAACTGGCGTCAGACGCTCAAGGAGATCAAGCTCACCCGGAGATCAAGCTCACCCTGCCAAGCTGGTTATCCGAGTCGACGATACCGCCTGTAGTCCGCGTACTTGAGCGGTTTCAGTAGTCACTGATCTCGAAGCATCTCGAAATCAGCGAGGTTTACCGGCACCCCCTCGAAGCACAGGTCGCACGGTCTCTCTTCATCACATCCGCCGCTCGTCCGAATCTTCGATACCTGCGCACCAACTTCTTCCCGTCTTTCAGATACGATCCAGACCTCTTCTCGATCACTGAGTCCCCGGTTCACTTCCCTTGTCCCACCCGAATTGCACCTTCTCACCCGACCATCTACGCAACCTCACTGAGCTCGACTTGTCACAGACCCCACACCCTCTAAGCTTGGCAGCATCCTCGGCGTCGGCACGCTCAATTCTCTAACTTCCCTCCGCATCACCTTCGAGCTACGGGAGGCACTGTCCAACCGAGATGATCATCTCTCGCTCGCCGATTTCTGGTTCCTCTGTAGCGGGTCGACCCAGCTGCGGACGTTGGCGGGTACATTCCGGTCCAGCACGCTCGCATTGCGCTCCAGCGCCAACAGTCAGGGTGATTCTCCCGACGCCGCGCACCCGTTCGAGCTAACTGTCGAGGATGACGCTATCGCGAGTCTCGTGAGCAGCACGCACATGAATGAGTTCACGCTCGTCCTCCTGTCCGACAGGCCTCCAGCTTTCCCAGGCCGCAAACAGCCGTCCATTTGCGCCCCGCTCATCGCCTGCCTCGCGTCCGAGCACTGGCACCGCCTGCAACACCTCGTGCTCGAGCTGCGCCCCTCCGACAAGGTCGCGGGGCTACGCTTGTCCGAGACCGAGGCACTGGCGCGCCGGCGCCTTCCCCTCCCTTTCGACATCCACTCTAACGACAAACGCCCCTTCGGCCCGCGCTGCGCCTCAAACACCTTCACCTTCTGTCGCCTGCGCAAATTCGTCGTGCATCCAGCCGCAGCGAGCAGGGCCCTCGCCCTTCTTGTCTGCAACAACATGCCCAGCAGCGTCGCCCTCAAGGCGTACGGGTGCAAGCACCACAAACTGGTCACTGGCGACGGGCGGGCGAGCTCGAGCACGTCGCGCGGGAAGCCGTCGTCCGCTGCGGAAAGTGCGCTGAAGAAGATGGATCGGCGCTGTGCGGTACTCGAGATGGTGGGATAAAAAGGATCATGGGGAGCATCATCGGCAGCTGGAGGGACGGTGGAAGGAGGATGACCGCAGAGCTATGGCGGAGCAGATGGCAGGCGAGGGGCGGCTTACGCAGCGAGATCCGGTGGCCGAGAGGAGGACTGAGAAAAATGGATATGTCGGTTTGGCGTTACGAAGCAGCGCAATGCAGCTTTTGCAATACTGCTACTTCCGTGGGGATTGGCGGCGCTGGGGCTTCTAAAGTCTTCTGACGGCCGACTGGTTGTTCCGGAAAATCTGAGTATACATTTACTCGAACGGAGGCACACGCAACATCAACGTAAACCGTTCAGGCTGCTATTCTTTCCTGCCGTTTGCCCCTTACCCGCGTAAAGAAACAATTGGGCGCGATGAGCGAGCGTCGAGTGAGCGAGCAGTGCGAATGACAGAATTACGAACCCCCAGAATGGGCGTCGTTGGGGGCCGTGATTGTATGTGACGCGCATTTTATTTGCTTTGGAGCCACTTACTGGGAGATTTTTGGTCGAATTAGGAAGACCAACACGGCCGAAGGTACCACTGGCCGGTGGTGGATCAATGCGAAGGCTAATACCCTTCTGAGCCTCACACCTCGAGGACGAATGCGGGGGAATTGAAACGCTCAGATTGGTACAGATCGAGGAAGACTGTGAGTACTTTCCGGACATTTGAACGGCGGCTGTGAACGTGCTAAGCCAGTTAACTGGAGACGCTTCGTCTAGGAAAGCGAAAGAGTGAGTGGCGGAAACTCGTCGGAGCATGAGGCATCAACCAAAGAGCTGTACATATGTGGAATGGTGGTCCGGAAATCAATGCACTTCGCGGAGAAAAGGAGGACAGTGTGCGCACCTCGTAAAGTACTATGGGAAGCAAGTTCACTCCGTGAAACAGCTCACTGTCGCCAACTCTCGGATGCCTTGTTGTCCGTCGCGTCGATTGGGTCATTGGTAACTGGAGAACTTAAGCTGTTACGGACTTACGGGAGGAATGAAGGGAAAGGGTGATGGTGATGGTGATGGCTGAGGCTGAGTGAAGCAACTAAACGGGCTTCCGAGATCGAAGGCAAAACGCCCACCATTCGCACTGCACCACCGGATGCTCAGCTTCATGCACTGAAGTCAGTTTAGAGCTCACGAGGTTATACGGAATGCAAGGATGGGTATGGCAGGCAGTGCATCGTCCATGTGTCTGGGGAGCCCTTCAAGGCAGCTTGCGCACGCGTTTTATGTTTGGTGTTTGGCACAGCAAAGATACCATGCGATGAGCGAGCGACGGCTAGAAACAAAGGGTATCGTGAGAACAAGAACAACCTCAAACGAGGCAATGCAACCGCGACCTCTCTACCTCCCAGCCCGGAACCTGTTCAAGCTCGGCCTTGCCTCTTCCTCACGCTCCTCCCCATCCTGCACCTCCTCCTCCTCCTCATCCCCAATCTCAACCTGCAGCACCCCGAGGCGCACGCGGTCGTCCTCCCGCCAAACAAACTGGCTCGGTGACGTCTCGATCCTCTGCCCCGACCGGACATGCTCGTCCTCCTCGTCGGGCTCAGCGGCGTCGGTCGGACCGCCCATGAGCGCCTCCTCGACGCGCCGCCGCATCGGACGCCGGCGGTTGCCGCGCACGCGCGTGAGCATCTCCGCCAAGCTCGCGGGCGGTGGAGGAGCAGGGTACCACCGCGTCGCGGCTTCGCGGTCCG
>JTLS01000570.1:0-16765 GCA_000826855.1 Basidioascus undulatus
TCTCTGTTTTCCTCTTACCTTTCCCCTTTCCTCCTCTCCTTCACCCCTTCCTTGCTTCTCTCCCACCGGAGGGTGTAAGTTACTGACCGCGTCAGGGACACACTAGTGGACTGGCCTCAAAACGATGCTCCGTCTGTTCACGATCAAGAACCCCTCGGAGCGGACGCACCACGTCCTCCCGATGCTCTACCCGCCCGCGTACCTCGCGCAGGACGACCCGTTGAACCCAGGAAAGAAGAGGAAGGAGGCGCAGTTGGAGGTGCGGCTCCCTTCATCCCCCGTCTCCCATCTCGCCCCTCCACGTCCCTCTTTCATTCCTCCCCTACCTCTTCGCTTCTCCCTTTTCCCGTTCGCTCCCTCACCACTGAGGACATGAGGACTGACATTATGCCCTGCGGATGGCTTCGCCCCCGAGCAGGACCTTCTCCGCCGCGCGGCGATCACTCGCCCGCAACCGCTCGCGTCCGGCCTGAGCCAGTCCTTCGCCGCACTGAGGCACTGGGTGCCCCCCGAAGACCTGGCGAAGATCGCGCGGGACGTGCCGAAAATCTTAATTGTCACGTATGCCCCATCCCGCAGTCCCCCTCCTTCCCTCTCCTCTCCCCAGCGTGCTCATCCCCTTCGAACACACAGCGGAACTGACGACAACCTCGTCGACCCCTCAAACTCGTTCCGCCTGCGCACGGCCATGCCGGGCAGCGAGCTTGTCGTCTTCGACGGTGGCGGGCACGCCGTGCATGCGCAGGAGAGCGGCGAGTTCAACAAGCTGTTGGAGAAGACGTGGAAGGAGGGGGAGGAGCGGTTGAAGGAGGGGAAGTGGTAGGTTGGGATGGGAGCGGCAGCGCGATTGGGATGATGGCGTTGGGCGGGTTGGTCAGATACGATGATAGTTGACATTGGAAATTGATCTTCCATACGATTGACTATTCGATCCGGTCAATGTGATGATTGAAAGCCGGTGTAGTCTCCAAATGGAACGCTGTTTACTGAAGATTGAATTGCCTACCTGAATCTAACGGTTGAAGACAGCCGACGGGCCTCGAATATACGCCGCTTGTTAAGCCCTGAGTGTTGAGCATCGCAAGATATTGGAGTTTCTACAGGCTTACAATCGTAAGGCGGAGATACAAGAATCTAGATATTCCCGTCAGTCGGAGTGCTCCCAACGAGTCCTTTACGCGGTCTTCAAGAAGATCAGCTACTTTCAAGCTATGCCTTAGTCAGCATGTGGACTGATCTGATCCGTGTATAGGCAAAGGTGGGCTGTTGAAGCATGGCGACGACATATTTGAGTGGCAGGCGCACACGCAGCGGCACATTGCTAAAGCTTGTCCTATGAAAGTTGAGTCGGCCTTTCGGCCTGAGGAGCCGAAAAGCCGCGGGGCAGGATGCCCCAAAGATAAACATCTTCCAGGGTGGGGGCGACTCGCACAGGGCGCCCAGAAAAGCGGAGATGAGCGCGCGGTCGCGAACGGCTGTTGTGCGGTCGCGGCCGATGGAGTGGAGGAAGATCGCTTCTAGAGAAGGAGGCATCGTTTCCCCGGCAAGACCGGCGAGATCGAGAGACTGGAGTTCAACCCGAAGGAGCGACGTGCAAAGTTGAAGAGCCTGTACAACAGGAGAGTTTGACGCCATGCGCATGCCCGCAGTATCGACGTCAAAATGAACAATGCGATGACCATACCGCTGGAAGAATTGGCAAAGATCGGGGCCAAGGGAAGTTCCGTGAACGCTCAAGCCAATTGAGGACAGCGACGGGAGGTCGACCGTGCCAATGCGCGGAGGCTGGCGCTGTAAATTGCGGGTCAAGATTGAGCGCCTCCAGCAAAGGTAGACGAAGAGGCGGCAGATCTGAGTCGACGAGAACGGTGAATGGCGTATCGAGCATAAGAGATCGAAGGTGAGCTAGGCGATTTAAGCACGGTAGTCCGCGGCAAGCGCCCGGTTCCAAAAAAGCGACTTTGATCGCGCGATCTCCTCGAGCCTCGGGCAGGAAATTGACGGAGCATTAAGCATTTGAGTCCCGCATAGGCGCCCCCAGGAGACGAGAGCGTCCTCCCCAATCACGATGCAAGTGACAAGGTTGGGAGTGAGCGCGAAGATGGAAGGCAAAAGCCCGTATCGTACGATACCCACATTAGTCGGCTCGGCGCCGTCCGTGATGTCGATAAAGAGGCCGAGAACGCTCTCTCTGCCGACATTGCTGCGCTGGTCAGCCAGTAACATGGTAGCGTAACAGCGCTCCATGGCCGGAATGCTCGTCAGCACGAGGGTATAGAGAAAGCAGCGCTGCCCAAGACCCTGTGGAAATAGCGTCAGTCACTGCATATCTGGTTTGCGTAAGAACAGATACAAACCGCAAAAGCCTTGCATATCAAAGGGAGGGAATATCTGGTTTTCGCCCCTATCTCGTCGTTGCCTCGACGGCCAGCTCGAAGATGCCAGCGATAAGTTCGGAGGGAAGCGAAAGTAATCCGATTGATGGCATCATATGCGTGCAGAAACAACAGATTGGAAGGTAGACAATGAGCAGGAGTACTTCGGTGAACGACCATGGCGTGCGTTTGAGAATTGAGATGGTTGGGACGAAGGGCAGCATCGCGGCGAAGGGCAGCAGGAATTTGCAGGAATCGAATGCACGGTCCATTCCCGGCCGCCGCGGCGTCTGGACATGTTTCATAGTCATTCTTTCTTGAACTGCCGAAGAGAGAAGTCCCATGGGCTGCGCAAGGGAGGTGATTGAAAGGGAGGTTTATTGAAAGCAATTGGAAGTGATGTTTATTGAAAGGGGGGTTTCAACCCTTAGGCCTTGCGAAGCCTTGGGCGTCCTTTGGTTTCAGATTAGGCCTCAGAGATCAAAGCAATCTGTGATTTTTGCCATGGTGATAAGGAACAGTGCACGGGTAGGAAGCATCTGAGTGGCAGGAACGGCAGAGACATTCACGAAATCCCTACCGGCGTTTTGCAGGGCGTCCCAAGCCTTACCGCCCATTCCAAGTTACCAGCAGAGCTGAGAGTGTCAAAGCAGGAGGATAATTGATGGAGTCTTGGTCGTGCAGAGCCTCAATTATATAGCTTACGTTTTCAAAATTAGCACGCGGCTGCGGGGTACAGTATGCAAAACTTTCATCACTTTCAGTCCGTTTTCACCAAAACGCCCGGGCTCTGCCCGTCCGACCGACTGTGCCTAGGATTCAAGAGCATGACTAAATGCTATATTGGTGGCGACAGGATAGGTAACAGTGAGTGTGCAACCCGAAAGCGCGAGCCCGATGTAAGATATAAGACACCCATAATTCATTGATATTGTCATTTCTTAACAGGTCTGTAGTACGTGACTCCCCTGCACCGCTCATACACTCTTTCGGCGAAGTCGGCCTTTTCCAGCAAGTCGTCGTTCGGAATCCCCCTCTCGGCGAGCAGCTGCCGCAACTCCTTCGCCGACTTTTTCATCAACTCCTCCATGCTCTCCTCGACAGGCGGAACGGCCACTTGCTGTACTGCCCTCGCCTCTTGATCCGACTGTCGCTCGAGACTGTGCAATCTCTGCTCTCAGTCGTGCTCGCTGTTAGAGAAACAGTTTAGGGACGCACTCGGCGATCAGGTCGCGGGGAGGAGGAATCTCTTCGCCGAGCTTTCTCACACGATTGAGTACTGAGCTTAGCCCATATGGGGTAGTGGAGTTGGAAGAGCTCACCAGCTCCATCACGCCCCGCATAACGTCGTCTGTCTTCGCGCCGATGCGGAGCCGTGCTACATCGTCGAGCGGCGTACGTTGCAAGTTGACCATGACCAAAGGTTTGCCCCGCTTGGCGACAGAGAGTGGCATTTCACAAGCAGGAGAAACCCGCATCGACGATCCTGAGATTAACAATCAACCGCAAGTCTGAAGCTGCCCTGAAGAGGAGCCGAACTCACCCAGAACAATAGCCAAGTCCGCTCGAGCCGAGTTTTCGAAACCTGCTCGCAGGTCATCGCCCGGCAAGCTCTCGCCGAACTGTTTATCGCCGGAGTGTTCGTCCGCCTAAGCGGCTACAAGGCCACGGAGAAACAAATTGAACCGCACATTGACTATGGTGTCTTGCAGCATCCCATTGCACTTGGGGCACCGCCGGCCGGTCTAAAGATGTAACGGCCAGACGTAAGCCAGCACTTCACACAGTACTCAAGTAAGATTAAGAGGGGCACATCATGCTCGTGCACCCCGTGAGCGTTGCGGACGCTGTAGGCGCGGTAGACCTTGTGGGCGCAGTAGCCACAACGCTCCATGTTGGTGTTGCCGTGCAGCTCGGCGACGCACGAGCCTGGAATGCCCGATCGTACGTGGAGGCCATCGGTGTTCTAAGATGACCAACTCAATCAACCGTATAATTCTTTCCTGTCTGCCTGACTCTGAAAGATCAACGGCTTACCTGTGAAACAAGAAAACCAAGCTTCCCCAGCTCCTGCAGCTTGACGAGAGCCATGTGGGTAGGCGTAGGCTGGAGAGGTCCCCGAACACGACTCGGAGCGGACATGCCCTTGGCACGCATTGTCCAGACTCCCTGAGGACCGCGAAAGTCGGGTATACCCGCGCTGGGCAAAGATCCAAGGAAATCAGACCAGGAAACTGTGTTCGAGGATGTGCAAGGAAGTCCCGCCGACTGGTCTGGAACGAAGACGCACCTCGTGGAGATGCCCGCTCCGGTATAAGCAACCATATAGTTGCTGTTGCGAATCAGGTCCGCGAGCTGCTTGATCTTGCGTTGGACCACATCGGGCGGGTCTGGGTATTCGTTGACGTCGTCAGGCACCGTACTAGCCATGTCGGAGAGTTGTGCGTTGTTAAGAGAAGGAAAGATGAAGAGAGAAGGGGTACCTACCCTCAAAGGATTTGGTCACCATCAGCACGAACCACGGTGGGTTAAGCTGAACCATTGATGATTCTAGAAGAGTCGGGAAAGTTCTGACAGTTTGCAGACTCAACCTGTAAACAACGCCATACACGATGACGGGAGTGAGTTCATTGCGAGAACAGACGGGACAGTAGCAGCTCGGCGCGGGCCAACGACAGTCCGCATTGTACCTCTCCGTCAATTGGTCATCATAGTGATCCATCAAAGCATTTCATACCTGAACACAATCGGAGGAATTGTTATCTAAGCAGATTTGCGTACCATCCTGGGGTTCTGCACTGGTCGGTCCCGGTCGTATGTTGTGCCAAGTTAACTGGCGGCACGCGAAACAACCGTGGTTCAATGCCGACTATGTGCAATGGATCCTTGTTCCTTGGCCGACATGCATGAATGGGAAGTGTTGTCGGTCTGCAAGCGATAGACTGACGATAGATGCAAGCAATCCTAAATGCAGGAATCCTGCATGCTGAATTCTGGCGACCTTTCGTCGAAGGTTGAGATGTGTGTGCGACACTCAACTTGAGGGTCGGCTGCACGCATGCAGAATCGCAATCGCAACAAAGATGACTTCAACACAATAATTAAAAGGTTTAAGGACAATAAGCTTTAGATCAACACAGAACTGCCTTCGCGATAACCTCGTCCAGAATACGTCTAAAAGGTCCGTCAACAAGTAGTGTGCCTGTTTCCTCCTCATTCCGTCACCGAGTCCACCCCAAGCGGCTGCATGCTTTCGTTAGCTCGAACTGGTCCACGATGGCCCACCCGACCGTCCTGCCCCGCCGCAGCATCTCATCCCGCCAGAACTGGCCGCGGACGTTGGTGCGGTGGTCGCGGTACCCGTGGACGAAGCCGTCGTCGCGCGGTGGCGCAGCAGGGTGCGTAAGAAGGACGAGCAAGAGCTCGCCTGAGGGCGGAGGCAGGCAGGCGTGGCGAAGATGGGAGAGATGTGAGAGGTAGGACGAGAGAAGGTTGAAGTAGAAGGAGGTGGTGTGGGCGACGGCTGCGTGGGCGGACTGAGGCGCGGAGCGGGGCCATATTATAGATAAGCAGGGATGAGAAGCGGGAGATGAAAGGCACGCACGAGCTGACGACGAGCGAGTCAACATCTTCGACGTCGGCACAGGTGTAGTTGACCAGGTCGGCCGCCTCGGATCCCTTTTCCCGAAAGAGAGGTCTGAACATGAGGGCTTCTTCAGCTATTCAAGATTGCGCACCAGACGTAGTTGAAGTCCGCACGCCCGATTAAGTGTTGCTGCGTGTCGACTTTTTGCTGTGGACGCTGAACGCACTCTATCAGCCGACTTGATCGTGCCCATGAACGGTCTGATTGAAAAGGAGGAGCGGGAAAGGGACGTACCGTGTGGTAATTTGTTTCGCCCTGTGAGCGGTAGACCATGCTCTCGTAGGCGACCCGCCCGTGAGAATCCCCCGCGAAAAGAATCTTCTGTCTCCTATTCGTGCATGACGAATGGTCCCCGGACCTCAGGCCCGCGTGATCCCACTCGCACCCCTCGGGCACGAAGTGGTACTGTCCCGCGGTAGGCACGCCGCGGGGCTGCGGCAAGCCGCCGTAGCGCGGGTCGACCACGTCGAGCCAGTGGGCGGGACGAACGCGCCCCGTATTGGGTCTGTGCCGGAGCATGCAGGTAGGGGGAAGAGCTGCGCGGAAGGGAGGGTAGGAGGATAGGGCGCGGAAAGGTAGGAGGTGTTGGCGCCCAGCGGAGGTAGGCGGTGGATAGGGCAGACGGAAGGGCAGATGGAGAGTGTAGCGGGTAGAGCGAGGAGTGGTTCGCGGCGCAGAGTTGGCCATCCTTTGTCGGTTTCCGAGAACGATTTGTGTGGTTCTAAGTTAACATGTTTGGTCAGCTTCCATGTGCACGAGAAAGGCGGGCTGCTCGGACGTACCTCGTACAGCCACCAAACCTGCAAGTAAACATCCCCAGCGTTCTGTAACTGCACGTCGTAGCGGTACGTGCACTCACCCTCGTACACCGCCCACTAGGTCCGCCCCTTCCGTCCGAACCAAGAGAGTGTCCGGCCCGCGCTCCTCGCGCATGAACGCGTTCATCTCCGCGCCTTCTCCCTCGAAAGGATCCGGAGATCCCCCCTCCGCCTCGAAGCAGCCGTGAACACGGGCGATGCGACGTTGCAGCGCGAAGGGTCGTGGCAGACCGAGAGCGTGAAGTTGGGGTTGGTCGAGGGGAGCGAGTGGCATGTGTGCGTGATTTCGGATGGGAGCAGGCGGGGGAGGAGTGGAGAAGGACAGGAGGTGACGGAGAGAGGGTAATTTGAGGCTGGCAGTATGAGAGATGGGAGATGTCCTTTGAGGGAGGGCGGAGGGAACAGGATGAGAAGAGATGCGAAGACGAAGGTGAGAACGAGCGTCGGGTAGAGGAACGGATGTGAGTTCTTGGGCGGCATGTGCATGATGAACCGCTTTGAAGAGATGTCTAGGAATAAATATAGAGTGTTCCCGTAAGCCATGAGGCAGTCCACAGCCCTGAACCAGTGAACCTGCCACAGCAGCCCATCGAGCCCCCTCTCCTTTCCGCCCTCCTCCGGATCCCAGAACCACGGCACCCCGAGCTCGCGCTCCTCCGCACGTACGTTCTCTTCCATCCTCGAGCTCAAGAAGGATATGTTTCCCCGGTCTTCGATGAGGAAGTCCTGCGGCGCGTCGCGGACCTGCATGTCGGTCGCAACGAGACAGATGACGGTCGGCTCCGCGACGCCCGCCCCCAGCTCGTGTTGAGTTCGCTCGTCCGCTATGGGGCATCCGTGCCGATCGATGTGGTCGAGGCCCTTCGGGAAGACCTTTAAGGGGCTGGCGCCTTCGAGAGACGGGTCGAAGGGGATCAGAGTGAAGAAGTCGAACTCAAATGAGTTAATCATGGTGAGCAGGCGATTGAGCGCTGTAGAGGAGAGGGGTACGGTGAGGAAGAGGGGCCACGGATCGTTGTCCGACATCATGGCTGATTTGGACTAATTCTAGGCAGACATCGACAAGTTTGGGGAAGAGAGTAGGCATCCTTGCGGAAGAAGCGAAGATGACGTCGCGAAATGCAACCAATAGTGTTTAAAGCATACAGTTGACTGATGCAGAGCATAGACCAGTATCATATATGAAGTACTAAAATATTGAAGAGAAGGGATTTCCGGCACCAGAGGGAAGCTCAGCCCAATGTAAGTCAGTGGGAGAAGGCCCTGCCAGCCTTTCAGGCCTTCTTCCTCATCACAGTCGCTCATACAGACGTCGCAAGACCATTTTCCTGGAGGAACATAAGCTCATAGAATGCCTCCCCCCGGCAGGAACCACCTCGACCACTTCCCTCCCTTTGCCCACTTGTTCCACTCCTTCTTCCCACCGCCCTTCCTCCACCTCTCCCTCCGTACTCCAAGTCCAGGCACATTCTCCACCGGCAACCAGTCCTCCACGCCAACTTCCACCTTCCCTATCCTCTCCCCGACCCAAGGCTCATATGAGGGCGGAACGAGCCGAACCTGCACGGGCAGCGACGAATGTCGCCTCGGCACTGGCGGCTGTCGCAGCCGCTCAGGCGGACGGAGAATCGACGTGCAGGGCACTGCGGACCACCGGATCTTCGGTTCGAGACCGAGCGCGTAGGACGATAGTCGGGGTGGGGGTGAAACTCCCCACGGTAGGTCTTTGGCGATGCGGAGTCTGTCAGAGAGATACGTTCGGGATGGCGACAGGGAGAGAGCGCGAGGCCAACGGGGAGTCGTCGCGCGAGCCGGTATGGGAGGGGCGCTCTGGCGCCTCGGAGGTGGGATCGGGAAGAGATGGGAAGGGATTGGTGACTCGGGTCGCGCGGAGGAGAGCGATGGTGTAGGTGAAGGGGATCTTTGGACGTCGGAGCGAAAAGCGGAAGTTGATGTGGGTGGTAGAGAGCGGCGTCGTTCGCGTCCGACTGCACCGCGTAACCACTGGTCTCATCCGAGAATGTTAGCCTAAGTGTTGAACTCGTCTATTCCATTAAAAATATGATTTTAGACGTACGTCTACTTCTCGCAGTATTGGGCGCCTGAGAACAGGTCCGTCTTCCTTTCCCCTCGCTATGTCCAACGACTCGGCACTGCTGCCCCACGTCCCACAGCTGGGCGTGTAGATCTCGCCGTACGGCGGTGACCTCGGCCTCGGAAGGTGAATTGAGCGTAAGCGTGAAACATGAAGTTCGTCGTCGTTGTCCTCAAAGTCCGAGTCCGAGCCGTTTCGTAAAGGAACCATAGGGGATCGAGATTGACGACGCAGCGTGGGAGGGAAGATGAAGGTGCAAGCGCATAATGAGCTGAGGAAGAGGAAGATGGAGGATCTCTTGGAGTGTGCAGTTCATCAACTGAGCCAGGCGCCACGAGCGTCCCCAGCCATGCGGAATGGTGCGTTAGTGACCTGCCAAGGAGGCTCGTGGGCGACATAGGTGCGGCCTGTGCCTTAAGAAGCCGGGATGCCTCAATGATGACAGCGTGTCCACGACCAGCGTCATTCATATTCTAGGAGGCGCCGGAAGAAGCGAGTGCGTGGAGCTTGAGGAAGGTCAAACTAAGTTGAAGGGGCTCGAGACACCCGGTCAGGTTGACGAGAACTCAGGTGGTTTGGCAAGGAAGGCCAACTTTTACCAGGTCATTCTTATGCGATGGACCCATATTTGGGGGTTTAAAATTCTATTGATCGACGTGTACACGAGCTCGGGCATTCAACACAAAAGATAAGGTGGTCAACCGGCGGCAGACTGGCGTCAGCCCGCACTCGACGCACGATGCAGATCACGACGCTTTCACTTCCTGACGTTCACAAAATCGCACGTTTCTGGAACATCAGCTTCATCGACGGTTCTCGAAGAGTATGAGCCTGACGCTTGCGCCTCAGTCGCGCCTCCGCAAGCTCGCAAATGCGAGACTGCAAAGCCATCGGTTCAGCACACAAACGCCCGAAGCATGCCACCAGCCCGCACCGTAGGGAAGGTGTAGAAGAATGCAATGCAGGAGGCAAAATAACAGGAAGACCATAAGAGAGGGTATACGACAAGCCACCAAAGCGCACTGAAACTTCGAAGTCCCTAGTAATATGTATGCAAGTCCGTTAGCCAAAAGTAAGCGAAAACTCCAAGCAAGTCCGTCCGATCAAGCCCTCCCACTAGCACTAGCGACCTTCTCCCACGCCCACTGTCCGACCGCCTCGTCCCCCCTGCGCGCAACAAGCGCCGCTCCCGCGGCAAGCACCAGCGCGCCCGCGAGCGCCGTCCGCGCGGGGGTGAGTCGCGGGGGCACGGGGCCGAGCTCGCCCCACATGACGGGCAGGAGGACGAAGCACGCTACCCAGAACTGGACGGCAGGGTAAGCTATCAGCGGCCGGGGAGAGGAGGCAGAGTGCGAGGGGAGAGCGAGGGGGGACGGGAGGGGAAGGGCAAGAGGAAGAGGACGCACGACAGAGAGTGCGCGAAGGATGGTAGAGGGAAAGGAGGTCTTGGAGGTCTTGAAGAGGCGCGAGATGGAGAACAGCGCGACGGCGAAGAAGTGGTAGAAGAGGATGAGGGGGCGGGGGGTGAGGCTGCATGTGCGTGCGTTTCAAGGTCAGTTTCAAGGTGAGGATCTGGAGGATGAATACAGGGCAAGTAGAGGGTGGAGGTGGAAGGGAAGGACCACGCACGCGGAGAGCAACCCGACCGGCCCAGACACACATTCCCCGCCGAGGAGGAAGTAGTTGAAGCACCCCTCGCGGAGGACGATGAGCTCCTCCTCTGCTCCGTCCGACTCGATCAGTCCCCCGTGCTATTCCAAGGAAGCGCAGGAGGAAGGAAAGAGGAGACGCACGATCACCCGAGAATAGATCGTATAGCGCCATGCTGAGTGTGTTGACCGTCCCAGCCGTCCCGCGGCGGTCGTACTGCCAGCGCTGGAGCTGGGCGGATACGGCCGACCAGTCGGACAGGGACGGCGTGGAGGTGGTGTGGAGGAGGCCTGGGCGATGCGCCCCGTGTCAGGTACCTTACCTGCCTGCCAGGTGAAGGCAACGCAGAGAGCAGGGCGTACCGGACAATAGGGCAACGTCCGTCAGGGCGCAAGTCATGCCGCCTACCATTACATTCGATCTGATCAGCCCACGCTTTCCCGATTCCCTGAAAGAAAGGGAAGATGAGGGGGGATGGGGAGAGGGGAAGACACGCACCGCCCGTGAGCGGATGGCGCATGTTGAACGCGTCGCCGAGGACGAGCACACCCTTCTTCTGCCCGCGCTCGGCCTGCGCCTTGGGGGGCAGGTACGAGTTTGGCATGATACGGAGGCGCTGGGCGGGGTCGTCGAGCGCTGCGCGTAGTGAGGGGTGCACGGACGCCGGGAGGTGCGGGAGCGTGTGCGTGAGGATGTGATTCTGGCTCGACCACCTCCTTCAGTCCCTGGCCAAAAAAAAAGCCTAAAGTGGAGAGGGAAGGAAGAGACCGGTGCACCTTCAGTTTCTCCCCTCCCGCCGGCCGCGGTCCCCGCACATCGACCAATATCCGGGTGTCGTGCTGCCCGATCTGGTAGATGAGCACGCACGCGTGCTCGTCCCCGAGCAGGACATGCCCATGCCTGGGCATCGGCAGATCCGCATCCTTGAGGATGAGCCCAACGAAGTGCGAGCGCGTCTCCGCCTGTGCGGCGTCAACCAGCGCCGCCTTGCGTAGGTTAGAGAAACACCCGTCTGCGACGACCGTCAGGTTTCCAGCGACCTCCCTCTCATCCGCCAGGCGCACGCCGAGCACCTCGCGCTCTCTCGAGCCCGGCGCGTACACGAGCGACTTGACGGTCGCCTCGATGCAGGTTACGGAGGGGCACGAGCGTGCGGCCGCGCGCAGGGATTGCACGAACCGCCCGTGGTGGAACGACCGGCCTTCTTCGTGCCCTGAGGGCGTGGCCGGTGCGCCCGGTGGGGGAGCGGGGTAGGGAATCTGCGCGGGGCGCCCGTTGTAGATCACGCAGTAGCCTTCGACGGAGATCGCATCGATGTTGTCGAGCGTTGAGCGCAGGCCGAGAGTCGTGAGCGCACGCACACCGCCTGGTTGGAGGAGCTGCCACGTATCCGCCCGGGATTATCAGATCCTGCGCTACTCTGCTTCTTTGGGAATAGACCCAGAGAAAGAAGCACACACCTCCCCGACGATCCGATCCGGCTCCTCAAACGACCTCTCCACCAGCGCGACCCGCCGCCCCTGCCTCCCCAGCGCATACGCCATCGCAGACCCCGCGATCCCCGCGCCCACGATAACGACGTCGTAGAGCGCGCCGGTATCGGAGCCTTCTGAGGCGGTGGAGCTGGAGGAGGATGGGACGGCGGAGGACGAGGGTGTGGGTGTCGCGGAGGAGGAAGACATGGCGGGGTCTCGTCTATTAGGGGTCTCGATGACAGGGTATCCGGGAGTGTTGGGTTATGTGCAGAGATGGGTGGATGGAAAATGTGCTGGTTTTTATTATATTGTAAATGAGAGGAGGAAGCAGGCGACAAGGAGGAGGAAGATGAGACAGGAAGACGCGAACCCGCGATCAGCCCATCTTGAGCGGCTTCTCCCCGCGAAGCTCAAGCCTCTGGATCGCAATCACGTGACAACTCTTCTATCCACTCCTTTCGGGGCGCATCACAGCCCAAAAGTCCATGAGTCGATTAAATATCAAAAAGCTAATCTACTACCCCTCAAAAGAACGACAGCACGCAATCACAGACTCAGAATAGCGCCCAGCACAGTCACCCCGCCCAGAGCCGCTGCGCCGGACGCAGTCTGTGGTCCCCCGGCCCCCGTCAGCGTCAGCGGTCGCCGGACCGAGAATGGGAGAAGGCGGAGGAGAAGACACACCTTGCTGTCGAGGTAGAAGAACGGCGGCGTCATGAACGCGCACGTGACGGCCGTGATGAGAGGACGCCAAAGCTCACGCCGGGCAGCTCGTCGTAGATGATGGGGAGGAAGACGCGCGTGGCGAGGGCGAACTGCGATGCAAACCGGGCGTAAGTATATTACTGAATGAGCGGAGGGAAGGAGACAAGGCGAGGAGGTGGGGAAGGATATGCACGATGGGCAGCGACTGGAAGAGCAGCGAGATGAGCCAGGCTTGGCCGTGCTTTGGCGTTGTGGACCGCGTGAGAAAGAGCCAGATCGAGTGCAGGAGGAGAGGGCGGGGTGTGAGGCTGCGAATCGGTACTACATCAGCTCTGTCTCTCACAAGCCGAAACACGAAGCAACGCACCCGGACAACAGTCCAATCGGCCCCTCAAACCGCCCCTTCTTCGACAAATAATCCACGCCACCCTCCCTTCCTCCCCGCCTTCCGCGAAAAGACGGTACAGCGTGAGGCTGAGGACGTTCACTGTCCCTGCGGTCGCGCGCCGGTGCTCGTGCCAATCGTCGATGTAGGAGGTTGTGTTGGACCAGTCGTCGAGGATCGCGGGCTCGCCGGGGTGAAGGGGGGCTAGGGGGACGAGCGCGCCTGTGGTGGAAGGGAAGGGAGAGGGGGTTAGTGAAAGGGGTGTGGGAAGGAGGGAAGGGGCGCACGGGAAAGGAGGACCACGTCGTTGAGGGCGACGGTCATTCCGCGCTGGTGAGCTGTCCCCCAAGTATCAGCACACGAGAACACCTCTATCAGGGAAAGAAGGGGGGAATCAGAAGTGAGGACGAAGGACGCACAGGATGCCGCATGTTGTAGCTGTCGCCCAAGAGGACAACACCCTCCTTCCCGCCGCGCGCGGCGGGAGGCAGGAACTGGTTCGGCATCACGCGCGGCGTCTGCTTCTCCTCTTCTAGCGCGTGACGGAGCGCCGCTTGTGCGGAGGGCGGGAGGGTTGGGAGGGTGTTTTGGAGGAGGTGATTCTGCGTGTGGGCTTCGTTATGCAGGGATGGGGAGAGAAAGAAAAGAAGGTAGGGGGGATGAAGCAGAACGAAAGACGCACCTTCAGTTTCTCCGCACCCTCCGTTCTCTGCCCCCTAGAGCGCGTAGCCGTGCACGGGCTTGGCGTCGATGGAGCGGAGGGCATGAGGCCCAGGTGAAGGAGAGAGGACAGACCGGCGGGTTGGAGCAGCTGCGAGGGGGCGGGGAGGGTGAGTGCGGTGGAAAGGCAAGGGGGAGAAGGGAGGGACGAACTTCGCCGATGATCGTGTTCCGCTCGGACCAGTCCCGCTCGAGCAGCGCAACACGCGACTTCTGCTGTGCGAGCGCATACGCGAGCGATGTGCCTGCGACCCCAGCGCCAACGATGATCACGTCTAATGGGTCCGGCGAGGCTGACTGAGTCTCAGGAGCCGGGGCGGGGGCGGACATGGTGTGTCAAATGGGGTGTTGAGGAGCGAGGGAGCGAGAGAGCAAGGTTATGTGCGAGGAGAGATGGGAGGGACATGGCCTGAGATTGGACGGATCGAACGAAGGGTTAGCAGGACTGGGTATGAGAAGGAAACGGAAGGAAGGCAGGATGGCGAAGATGCGGGATGAGCATGGAGAGGAAGACGTCGAAGCCGCTTCGGCGCTTCCACGCGACGAGAACGCATCGGGTCGCGATGCGGGAGGTCGCGGTATCGATCGTAGACTTTCAGTCTTTCTGAAGAAGTCTGTATTCACTCTCAACAGTTCTGGAGTACATCAGAAAAATTTCGCCCACCTGACACTTTCGCTTGATGTATACGACTCTTGCACTGGTGGACACTGCCCGGTTTGCCCTGGCGCAACCTGGTTCATCTCCCAATGTCTGCAGTTGAAGATACAGGCTGGGGTACCAGAAACCTTGACCAAACGTCTTAACTCTCTCGGAAGGGCCTAGCAAGATGGTGGAATGCCTTTGTTGAGGGCATCGGGCGGGCAAGACTACCCGGGGTTGGCACTTGGAGAAAGTAGGCTGGGCTGAAGGGACGAGGGGACTTGGGCTTATCGCAACGTCCTTAACTGGACACTCGGACACTCTTTTCGCATGTTTTCCCCCACCATCATCGTCTGCTCTTCTTCGCCCTCCGCTTCTTCGCTTCAGTGTGGACCGTAAATCTCGACTGAGGACGCACCTTTTCTGTGTCAAACACATATTTTGTTCCCTTCTGACATTCTTCGCACACTCTAGCTAGCTTTCGTTCTTTAACAGGTCCGGAGACCTTTGCATGCATCATAGTCGACCGTACATCTCGACTGAGCTAGCTTTCGTTTTTAACAGCACTGACAGTCTCAAGAAAACTTTATTTCGGTAGTAGTAGCCAAACGCTAGAGCTACCCAGCAAGGAGATTCAATCAAGGATGAACTATTGAATCGACCAGGGCGGTCTTCTTCCTAGGTCTGAGCTGCAACGCCAGGTGACGGACCCAAAGAAGATGTTCAATCTGCCAGCTGGCGACATTATCGAATGTGCATGCCGTTCCCTTGTCGGCACGCCATATTTTCGTTTCTTATTTGGTGCTCGTTCTTTAGTGTCGGCCAACCAGGAGCGTCTTGTCTTTTTCCGAGAGGCCGGTGTTGCCGCCACCGACAGGCTGCAGCGGCTCCGAAGCCAACATCTCGAAGCGGCCCTCTGTACCCACGTCTCTCCCTTGGGATGGCTTTCTGGATGATCCAGCGTGTCTGGAAGATCTTTTTTGTCCAATAAAGCATTGTGTCCTTGGAAAGAGCCACTTG
Source organism: Basidioascus undulatus (assembly GCA_000826855.1). Classification (NCBI taxonomy): domain Eukaryota; kingdom Fungi; phylum Basidiomycota; class Geminibasidiomycetes; order Geminibasidiales; family Geminibasidiaceae; genus Basidioascus; species Basidioascus undulatus. The sequence goes on from JTLS01000570.1 coordinate 15,530, forward strand.
AGATGCGCGTCCGCGAAAGATGGCGGGCACTGCTTTACGGAGTGTACGCAGCAGCGCAGCTTATGGTACACGAAAAGCTTCCCGAGAAACTATAGATGCATAATTCAAGTACAATTGTACGACAACCCCCAGTGCCGAAGTGAATTCACAGTCAGGCACGCTGCGCCTGCGAGTGCAGTATCAACCCCACCAGTGCGGGGCTGTTGAAAGTCTAGCACGAAACATCCCATGTTCGTCCCGATATGGGCGGTTATCAAGTAAATGTAATGGTTCAAAGCGTTGTTCGGTCAATGGTAAACGTCGGGGGAATGGGAAGGCGAAGGGTGGGTGGCATAGAAGGCGAAGGGACGAGAGGAGGGGCTGGCAGAAGAACGGGAAGAAGAGGGCGAGGGGCGATGAGGAGGAGAAGGATGAGAGGGGGCAGAGGATGGCCTGAGAAGGTCCTGGAAGAAGAGGAAAACTGGCTGAGGCTGGGTCAGCCGCTCGGTGGTTGATGCGCTGCTTCCTGCAGGCGTCGCGGGGGGGGGACCTTGGGCGACTATGCTGTGGCTTCTTGGGTGGACGTCGGACGTTGCTGTATCTTTTACATTTCTTGAAATTGAGCAACGGATTAGTGACTGTCCCTTCGCCTGCTTGGGCTGCGTGATGGGCCTGTGCGCTCTGTCCGATCCAAACGAAGTTCCTGCCTCCATGCCGGCGAGAGCTGGCTCCTCGGCTCCGCATGATTAAGTGCACTGCCGTGGATAAGACAACGGCCTTACTTCGCCGCTGACGTGGAAGTGAGAACTACCGTCAGTGGGGTTGCAGTTACTGTAAAGCGGACTGAAATCGTCAGCAATTTGAAGGTCGCAGCAAACTTGCGCAAGCTTTCTCAACGAGACCTGAAAGTAGGTGGACATGCTGTAGTGTCAGCCCGACTCGCTTTAAACGGATGTATTCTTACCGAGAGGAACAGTGAAGGCTCCGCTGTGCATGTGCACTGGAAAGCGCATGCACTGCGCAGTATCGTAAGCATGCCGGACCGTGATCAGCAAACGCAACATGCCGAAAATAGAGATGGCCCTCTGGTGGGTTTTCGCGCGTTCCGAAAACAGTGCGGTGGAGAGATATTCGATTGCTCATAGCTGTTTCGCGGCCCGAAGGTGAAGGCATGCCTTCCCCTTGAACGAGCAGGCCAAGTGCATATGGTCCACATCGCTGCATGTTGTGTATATGAAGTAAACTAGTGAAGCTGGG